>CAWVQI010000358.1:0-248000 GCA_963932335.1 Andrena marginata
GTCGAATACTCGGATCACAAGAAAAAAAATTTTTAAAAATTGTCGAAAGCTCGTATCACAAGAAAAAATTTTTTTAAAAATTGTCGAAAGCTCGGATCACAAGAAAAAAATTTTTTAAAAATTGTCGAAAGCTCGGATCACAAGAAAAAAATTTTTTAAAAATTGTCGAAAGCTCGGATCGCAAGAAAAATTTTTTTTAAAAATTGTCGAAAGCTCGGATCACAAGAAAATTTTTTTTTAAAAATTGTCGAAAGCTCGGATCACAAGAAAAATTTTTTTTAAAAATTGTCGAAAGCTCGGATCACAAGAAAAAATTTTTTTAAAAATTGTCGGAAGCTCGGATCACAAGAAAAATTTTTTTTAAAAATTGTCGAAAGCTCGGATCACAAGAAAAAAATTTTTTAAAAATTGTCGAAAGCTCGGATCACCAGAAAAAATTTTTTTAAAAATTGTCGAAAGCTCGGATCACAAGAAAAAAATTTTTTAAAAATTGTCGAAATCTCGGATCACAAGAAAAAATTTTTTAAAAAATTGTCGAAAGCTCGGATCACAAGAAAAAAATTTTTTAAAAATTGTCGAAAGCACGGATCACAAGAAAAATTTTTTTTAAAAATTGTCGAAAGCTCGGATCACAAGAAAAAATTTTTTTAAAAATTGTCGAAAGCTCGGATCAAAAGAAAAAATTTTTTAAAAATTGTCGAAATCTCGGATCACAAGAAAAAAAATTTTTAAAAATTGTCGAAAGCTCGGATCACAAGAAAAAATTTTTTTAAAAATTGTCGAAAGCTCGGATCACAAGAAAAAAATTTTTTAAAAATTGTCGAAAGCTCGGATCACAAGAAAAGAAATTTATTAAAATTGTCGAAAGCTCGGATCACAAGAAAAAAAATTTTTAAAAATTGTCGAAAGCTCGGATCACAAGAAAAAATTTTTTTAAAAATTGTCGAAAGCTCGGATCACAAGAAAAAAATTTTTTAAAAATTGTCGAAAGCTCGGATCACAAGAAAAAAAAATTTTAAAAATTGTCGAAAGCTCACGATCACAAGAAAAAAAATTTTTAAAAATTGTCGAAAGCTCGGATCACAAGAAAAAAAAATTTAAAAAATTGTCGAAAGCTCGGATCACAAGAAAAAATTTTTTTAAAAAATTGTCGAAAGCTCGGATCACAAGAAAAATTTTTTTTAAAAATTGTCGAAAGCTCGGATCATAAGAAAGATTTTTTTTAAAAATTGTTGAAAGCTCGGAACACAACAAAAAAAAATTTTAAAAATTGTCGAAAGCTCGGATCACAAGAAAAAATTTTTTTAAAAATTGTCGAAAGCTCGGATCACAAGAAAAAATTTTTTAAAAAATTGTCGAAAACTCGGATCACAAGAAAAAAATTTTTTAAAAATTGTCGAAAGCTCGGATCACAAGAAAAAATTTTTTTAAAAATTGTCGAAAGCTCGGATCACAAGAAAATTTTTTTTTAAAAATTGTCGAAAGCTCGGATCACAAGAAAAATTTTTTTTAAAAATTGTCGAAAGCTCGGATCACAAGAAAAAAAAATTTAAAAATTGTCGAAAGCTCGGATCACAGGAAAAAAAATTTTAAAAAATGTCGAAAGCGCGGATCACAAGAAAAAATTTTTTTAAAAATTGTCGAAAGCTCGGATCACAAGAAAAAAAATTTTTAAAAATTGTCGAAGAGCTCGGATCACAAGAAAAAATTTTTTTAAAAATTGTCGAAAGCTCGGATCACAAGAAAAAAAAATTTAAAAATTGTCGAAAGCTCGGATCACAAGAAAAAAATTTTTAAAAAATGCCGAAAGCTCGGATCACAAGAAAAAAAATTTTTAAAAATTGTCGAAAGCTCGGATCACAAGAAAAAAAATTTTTAAAAATTGTCGAAAGCTCGTATCAAAAGAAAAAAATTTTTTAAAAATTTTCGAAAGCTCGGATCACAAGAAAAAAAATTTATAAAAATTGTCGAAAGCTCGGATCACAAGAAAAATTTTTTTTAAAAATTGTCGAAAGCTCGGATCACAAGAAAAATTTTTTTTAAAAATTGTCGAAAGCTCGGATCACAAGAAAATTTTTTTAAAAAATTGTCGAAAGCTCGGATCACAAGAAAAAATTTTTTTAAAAATTGTTGAAAGCTCGGATCACAAGAAAAAATTTTTTTAAAAATTGTCGAAAGCTCGGATCACAAAAAAAATTTTTTTTAAAAATTGTCGAAAGCTCGGATCACAAGAAAAAAATTTTTTAAAAATTGTCAAAAGCTCGGATCACCAGAAAAAAATTTTTTAAAAATTGTCGAAAGCTCGGATCACAAGAAAAAAATTTTTTAAAAATTGTCGAAAGCTCGGATCACAAGAAAAAATTTTTTAAAAAATTGTCGAATGCTCGGATCACAAGAAAAAAATTTTTTAAAAATTGTCGAAAGCTCGGATCACAAGAAAAATTTTTTTAAAAATTGTCGAAAGCTCGGATCACAAGAAAAAATTTTTTTAAAAATTGTCGAAAGCTCGGATCACAAGAAAAAATTTTTTTAAAAATTGTCGAAAGCTCGGATCAAAAGAAAAAAAATTTTTAAAAATTGTCGAAAGTTCGGATCACAAGAAAAAAAATTTATAAAAATTGTCGAAAGCTCGGATCACAAGAAAAATTTTTTTTAAAAATTGTCGAAAGCTCGGATCACAAGAAAAATTTTTTTTAAAAATTGTCGAAAGCTCGGATCACAAGAAAAATTTTTTTTAAAAATTGTCGAAAGCTCGGATCACAAGAAAAATTTTTTTTAAAAATTGTCGAAAGCTCGGATCTCAAGAAAATTTTTTTTTAAAAATTGTCGAAAGCTCGGATCACAAGAAAAAAATTTTTTAAAAATTGTCGAAAGCTCGGATCACCAGAAAAAAATTTTTTAAAAATTGTCGAAAGCTCGGATCGCAAGAAAATTTTTTTTTAAAAATTGTCGAAAGCTCGGATCACAAGAAAATTTTTTTTTAAAAATTGTCGAAAGCTCGGATCACAAGAAAAATTTTTTTTAAAAATTGTCGAAAGCTCGGATCACAAGAAAAAATTTTTTTAAAAATTGTCGGAAGCTCGGATCACAAGAAAAATTTTTTTTAAAAATTGTCGAAAGCTCGGATCACAAGAAAAAAATTTTTTAAAAATTGTCGAAAGCTCGGATCACCAGAAAAAATTTTTTTAAAAATTGTCGAAAGCTCGGATCACAAGAAAAAAATTTTTTAAAAATTGTCGAAATCTCGGATCACAAGAAAAAATTTTTTAAAAAATTGTCGAAAGCTCGGATCACAAGAAAAAAATTTTTTAAAAATTGTCGAAAGCACGGATCACAAGAAATATTTTTTTTTAAAAATTGTCGAAAGCTCGGATCACAAGAAAAAATTTTTTTAAAAATTGTCGAAAGCTCGGATCAAAAGAAAAAATTTTTTAAAAATTGTCGAAATCTCGGATCACAAGAAAAAAAATTTTTAAAAATTGTCGAAAGCTCGGATCACAAGAAAAAATTTTTTTAAAAATTGTCGAAAGCTCGGATCACAAGAAAAAAATTTTTTAAAAATTGTCGAAAGCTCGGATCACAAGAAAAGAAATTTATAAAAATTGTCGAAAGCTCGGATCACAAGAAAAAAAATTTTTAAAAATTGTCGAAAGCTCGGATCACAAGAAAAAATTTTTTTAAAAATTGTCGAAAGCTCGGATCACAAGAAAAAAATTTTTTAAAAATTGTCGAAAGCTCGGATCACCAGAAAAAAAATTTTTAAAAATTGTCGAAAGCTCGGATCACAAGAAAAAAATTTTTTAAAAATTGTCGAAATCTCGGATCACAAGAAAAATTTTTTTAAAAAATTGTCGAAAGCTCGGATCACAAGAAAAAAATTTTTTAATAATTGTCGAAAGCACGGATCACAAGAAAAATTTTTTTTAAAAATTGTCGAAAGCTCGGATCACAAGAAAAAAATTTTTTAAAAATTGTCGAAAGCTCGGATCAAAAGAAAAAATTTTTTAAAAATTGTCGAAAGCTCGGATCACAAGAAAAAAAATTTTTAAAAATTGTCGAAAGCTCGGATCACAAGAAAAAATTTTTTTAAAAATTGTCGAAAGCTCGGATCACAAGAAAAAATTTTTTTAAAAATTGTCGAAAGCTCGGATCACAAGAAAAATTTTTTTTAAAAATTGTCGAAAGCTCGGATCACAAGAAAAAATTTTTTTAAAAATTGTCGAAAGCTCGGATCACAAGAAAAAAATTTTTTAAAAATTGTCGAAAGCTCGGATCACAAGAAAAAAAAATTTTAAAAATTGTCGAAAGCTCGGATCACGAGAAAAAAATTTTTTAAAAATTGTCGAAAGCTCGGATCACAAGAAAAAAAATTTTTAAAAATTGTCGAAAGCTCGGATCACAAGAAAAAATTTTTTTAAAAATTGTCGAAAGCTCGGATCACAAGAAAAAATTTTTTTAAAAATTGTCGAAAGCTCGGATCACAAGAAAAAAAAATTTTAAAAATTGTCGAAAGCTCACGATCACAAGAAAAAAAATTTTTAAAAATTGTCGAAAGCTCGGATCACAAGAAAAAAAAATTTAAAAAATTGTCGAAAGCTCGGATCACAAGAAAAAATTTTTTTAAAAAATTGTCGAAAGCTCGGATCACAAGAAAAATTTTTTTTAAAAATTGTCGAAAGCTCGGATCACAAGAAAGATTTTTTTTAAAAATTGTCGAAAGCTCGGATCACAAGAAAAAAAATTTTTAAAAATTGTCGAAAGCTCGGATCACAAGAAAAATTTTTTTTAAAAATTGTCGAAAGCTCGGATCACAAGAAAACATTTTTTAAAAAATTGTCGAAAGCTCGGATCACAAGAAAAAAAATTTTTTAAAAATTGTCGAAAGCTCGGATTACAAGAAAAAAAATTTTTAAAAATTGTCGAATGCTCGGATCACAAGAAAAAATTTTTTAAAAAATTGTCGAAAGCTCGGATCACAAGAAAAAATTTTTTTAAAAATTGTCGAAAGCTCGGATCACAAGAAAAATTTTTTTTAAAAATTGTCGAAAGCTCGGATCACAAGATGGTGCGGAAGGACTCTGAAAACTCGCGGTACTTTGAAAATTTAGGGAGCGATTGGGGTTATTCGCGATTATCTCGAAAACCAGCGCGAGGGCCGGGGTCGAAACCTTAATATGAATTGATCGCAATGTCGCGAGTCGCAAGGATCAGTGGTCGTTTTCGACGATCGGACGACTTTGTTTTCGGACGATGGAGCGGAAGCACTCTGAAAACTCGCGGTACTTTGAAAATTTTGGGAGCGATTGGGGTTATTCGCGATTATCTCGAAAACCAGCGCGAGGGCCGGGGTCGAAACCTTAATATGAATTGATCGCAATGTCGCGACATGCAAGGATCAGTGGTCGTTTTCGACGTTCGGACGACTTTGTGTTAGGAAGATGGTGCGGTAGCACTCTGAAAACTTGGGGTACTTTGAAAATTTTGGGAGCGATTGTGGTTATTCGGGATTATCTCGAATACCAGCGCGAGGGCCGGGGTCGAAACCTTAATATGAATTGATCGCAATGTCGCGACACGCCAGGATCAGCGGTCGTTGTCGAAGATCGGACGACTTCGTGTTCGGAAGATGGTGCGGAAGGACTCTGAAAACTCGCGGTACATTGAAAATTTTGGGAGCGATTGGGGTTATTCGCGATTATCTCGAAAACCAGCGCGACGACCGGGGTCGAAACCTTAATATGAATTGATCGCAATGTCGCGGCACGCAAGGATCAGTGGTCGTTTTCGACGTTCGGACGACTTTGTGTTCGGAAGATGGTGCTGAAGCACTCTGAAAACTCGCGGTACTTTGAAAATTTTGGGAGCGATTGGGGTTATTCGCGATAATCTCGAAAACCAGCGCGAGGGCCGGGGTCGAAACCTTAATATGAATTGATCGCAATGTCGCGACACGCAAGGATCAGCGGTCGTTGTCGAAGATCGGATGACTTTGTGTTCGGAAGATTGTGCGGAAGCACTCTGAAAACTCGCGGTACTTTGAAAATTTTGGGAGCGATTGGGTTTATTCGCGATTATCTCGAAAATCAGAGCGAGGGCCGTGGTCGAAACCTTAATATGAATTGATCCCAATGTCGCGACATGCAAGGATCAGTGGTCGTTTTCGACGTTCGGACGACTTTGTGTTCGGACGATGGTGCGGAAGGACTCTGACAACACGCGGTACTTTGAAAATTTTGGGAGCGATTGTGGTCATTCGCGATTACCTCGAAAACCAGCGCGACGACCGGGGTCGAAACCTTTATATGAATTGATCGCAATGTCGCGACTCCCAAGGATCAGTGGTCGTTTTCGACGTTCGGACGACTTTGCGTTCGGAAGATGGTGCGAAAGCACTCTGAAAACTCGCGGTACTTTGAAAATTTAGGGAGCGATTGGGGTTATTCGCGATTATCTCGAAAACCAGCGCGATGGCCGGGGTCGAAACCTTAATATGAATTGATCGCAATGTCGCGAGTCGCAAGGATCAGTGGTCGTTTTCGACGAGCGGACGACTTTGTTTTCGGACGATGGAGCGGAAGCACTCTGAAAACTCGCGGTACTTTGAAAATTTTGGGAGCGATTGGGGTTATTCGTGATTAACTCGAAAACCAGCGCGACGACCGGGGTCGAAACCTTAATATGAATTGATCGCAATGTCGCGACACGCAAGGATCAGTGGTCGTTTTCGACGTTCGGACGACTTTGTGTTCGGAAGATGGTGCTGAAGCACTCTGAAAACTCGCGGTACTTTGAAAATTTTGGGAGAGATTGGGGTCATTCGCGATTACCTCGAAAACCAGCGCGACGACCGGGGTCGAAACCTTTATATGAATTGATCGCAATGTCGCGACTCCCAAGGATCAGTGGTCGTTTTCAACGATCGGACGACTTTGTGTTCGGACGATGGTGCGGAAGGACTCTGACAACTCGCGGTACTTTGAAAATTTTCGGAGCGATTGGGGTTATTCGCGTTTATCTCGAAAACCAGCGCGACGACCGGGGTCGAAACCTTAATATGAATTGATCGCAATGTCGCGGCACGCACGGATCAGTGGTCGTTTTCGACGTTCGGACGACTTTGTGTTCGGAAGATGGTGCTGAAGCACTCTGAAAACTCGCGGTACTTTGAAAATTTTGGGAGCGATTGGGGTTATTCGCGATAATCTCGAAAACCAGCGCGAGGGCCGGGGTCGAAACCTTAATATGAATTGATCGCAATGTCGCGACACGCAAGGATCAGCGGTCGTTGTCGAAGATCGGATGACTTTGTGTTCGGAAGATTGTGCGGAAGCACTCTGAAAACTCGCGGTACTTTGAAAATTTTGGGAGCGATTGGGTTTATTCGCGATTATCTCGAAAATCAGAGCGAGGGCCGTGGTCGAAACCTTAATATGAATTGATCCCAATGTCGCGACATGCAAGGATCAGTGGTCGTTTTCGACGTTCGGACGACTTTGTGTTCGGACGATGGTGCGGAAGGACTCTGACAACACGCGGTACTTTGAAAATTTTGGGAGCGATTGTGGTCATTCGCGATTACCTCGAAAACCAGCGCGACGACCGGGGTCGAAACCTTTATATGAATTGATCGCAATGTCGCGACTCCCAAGGATCAGTGGTCGTTTTCGACGTTCGGACGACTTTGCGTTCGGAAGATGGTGCGAAAGCACTCTGAAAACTCGCGGTACTTTGAAAATTTAGGGAGCGATTGGGGTTATTCGCGATTATCTCGAAAACCAGCGCGATGGCCGGGGTCGAAACCTTAATATGAATTGATCGCAATGTCGCGAGTCGCAAGGATCAGTGGTCGTTTTCGACGAGCGGACGACTTTGTTTTCGGACGATGGAGCGGAAGCACTCTGAAAACTCGCGGTACTTTGAAAATTTTGGGAGCGATTGGGGTTATTCGTGATTAACTCGAAAACCAGCGCGACGACCGGGGTCGAAACCTTAATATGAATTGATCGCAATGTCGCGACACGCAAGGATCAGTGGTCGTTTTCGACGTTCGGACGACTTTGTGTTCGGAAGATGGTGCTGAAGCACTCTGAAAACTCGCGGTACTTTGAAAATTTTGGGAGAGATTGGGGTCATTCGCGATTACCTCGAAAACCAGCGCGACGACCGGGGTCGAAACCTTTATATGAATTGATCGCAATGTCGCGACTCCCAAGGATCAGTGGTCGTTTTCAACGATCGGACGACTTTGTGTTCGGACGATGGTGCGGAAGGACTCTGACAACTCGCGGTACTTTGAAAATTTTCGGAGCGATTGGGGTTATTCGCGTTTATCTCGAAAACCAGCGCGACGACCGGGGTCGAAACCTTAATATGAATTGATCGCAATGTCGCGGCACGCACGGATCAGTGGTCGTTTTCGACGTTCGGACGACTTTGTGTTCGGAAGATGGTGCTGAAGCACTCTGAAAACTCGCGGTACTTTGAAAATTTTGGGAGCGATTGGGGTTATTCGCGATAATCTCGAAAACCAGCGCGAGGGCCGGGGTCGAAACCTTAATATGAATTGATCGCTATGTCGCGACACGCAAGGATCAGTGGTCGTTTTCGACGATCGGGCGACTTCGTGTTCGGAAGATGGTGTGGAAGGACTCTGAAAACTCACGGTACATTGAAAATTTTGGGAGCCATTGGGGTTATTCGCGATTATCTCGAAAACCAGCGCAACGACCGGGGTCGAAACCTTAATATGAATTGATCGCAATGTCGCGACACGCAAGGATCAGTGGTCGTTTTCGACGTTCGGACGACTTTGTGTTCGGAAGATGGTGCTGAAGCAATCTGAAAACTCGCGGTACTTTGAAAATTTTGGGAGCGATTGGGGTTATTCGCGATAATCTCGAAAACCAGCGCGAGGGCCGGGGTCGAAACCTTAATATGAATTGATCGCAATGTCGCGAGTCGCAAGGATCAGTGGTCGTTTTCGACGAGCGGACGACTTTGTTTTCGGACGATGGAGCGGAAGCACTCTGAAAACTCGCGGTACTTTGAAAATTTTGGGAGCGATTGGGGTTATTCGCGTTTATCTCGAAAACCAGCGCGACGACCGGGGTCGAAACCTTAATATGAATTGATCGCAATGTCGCGGCACGCACGGATCAGTGGTCGTTTTCGACGTTCGGACGACTTTGTGTTCGGAAGATGGTGCTGAAGCACTCTGAAAACTCGCGGTACTTTGAAAATTTTGGGAGCGATTGGGGTTATTCGCGATAATCTCGAAAACCAGCGCGAGGGCCGGGGTCGAAACCTTAATATGAATTGATCGCTATGTCGCGACACGCAAGGATCAGTGGTCGTTTTCGACGATCGGGCGACTTCGTGTTCGGAAGATGGTGTGGAAGGACTCTGAAAACTCACGGTACATTGAAAATTTTGGGAGCCATTGGGGTTATTCGCGATTATCTCGAAAACCAGCGCGACGACCGGGGTCGAAACCTTAATATGAATTGATCGCAATGTCGCGACACGCAAGGATCAGTGGTCGTTTTCGACGTTCGGACGACTTTGTGTTCGGAAGATGGTGCTGAAGCAATCTGAAAACTCGCGGTACTTTGAAAATTTTGGGAGCGATTGGGGTTATTCGCGATAATCTCGAAAACCAGCGCGAGGGCCGGGGTCGAAACCTTAATATGAATTGATCGCAATGTCGCGACACGCAAGGATCAGCGGTCGTTGTCGAAGATCGGATGACTTTGTGTTCGGAAGATTGTGCGGAAGCACTCTGAAAACTCGCGGTACTTTGAAAATTTTGGGAGCGATTGGGTATATTCGCGATTATCTCGAAAATCAGCGCGAGGGCCGGGGTCGAAACCTTAATATGAATTGATCGCAATGTCGCGACATGCAAGGATCAGTGGTCGTTTTCGACGTTCGGACGACTTTGTGTTCGGAAGATGGTGCGGAAGCGCTCTGAAAACTTGGGGTACTTTGAAAATTTTGGGAGCGATTGTGGTCATTCGCGATTACCTCGAAAACCGGCGCGACTACTGGGGTCGAAACCTTATTATGATTTGATCGCAATGTCGCGACACGCAAGGATCAGTGGTCGTTTTCGACGATCGGACGACTTTGTGTTCGGACGATGATGCGGAAGGACTCTGAAAACTCGCGATACTTTGAAAATTTAGGGAGCGATTGTGGTTATTCGCGATTATCTCGAAAACCAGCGCGAGGGCCGGGGTCGAAACCTTAATATGAATTGATCGCAATGTCGGGACACGCAAGGATCAGTGGTCGTTTTCTACAATCGGACGACTTTGTGTTCGGACGATGGTGCGGAAGGACTCTGACAACACGCGGTACTTTGAAAATTTTGGGAGCGATTGTGGTCATTCGCGATTACCTCGAAAACCAGCGCGACGACCGGGGTCGAAACCTTTATATGAATTGATCGCAATGTCGCGACTCCCAAGGATCAGTGGTCGTTTTCGACGTTCGGACGACTTTGCGTTCGGAGGATGGTGCGAAAGCACTCTGAAAACTCGCGGTACTTTGAACATTTAGGGAGCGATTGGGGTTATTCGCGATTATCTCGAAAACCAGCGCGAGGGCCGGGGTCGAAACCTTAATATGAATTGATCGCAATGTCGCGAGTCGCAAGGATCAGTGGTCGTTTTCGACGATCGGACGACTTTGTTTTCGGACGATGGAGCGGAAGCACTCTGAAAACTCTCGGTACTTTGAAAATTTTGGGAGCGATTGGGGTTATTCGCGATTATCTCGAAAACCAGCGCGAGGGCCGGGGTCGAAACCTTAATATGAATTGATCGCTATGTCGCGACACGCAAGGATCAGTGGTCGTTTTCGACGATCGGACGACTTTGTTTTCGGACGATGGAGCGGAAGCACTCTGAAAACTCTCGGTACTTTGAAAATTTTGGGAGCGATTGGGGTTATTCGCGATTATCTCGAAAACCAGCGCGAGGGCCGGGGTCGAAACCTTAATATGAATTGATCGCAATGTCGCGACATGCAAGGATCAGTGGTCGTTTTCGACGTTCGGACGACTTTGTGTTAGGAAGATGGTGCGGTAGCACTCTGAAAACTTGGGGTACTTTGAAAATTTTGGGAGCGATTGTGGTTATTCGGGATTATCTCGAATACCAGCGCGAGGGCCGGGGTCGAAACCTTAATATGAATTGATCGCAATGTCGCGACACGCCAGGATCAGCGGTCGTTGTCGAAGATCGGACGACTTTGTGTTCGGACGATGGTGCGAAAGGACTCTGACAACTCGCGGTACTTTGAAAATTTTGGGAGCGATTGGGGTCATTCGCGAGTACCTCGAAAACCAGCGCGACGACCGGGGTCGAAACCTTAATAAGAATTGATCGCAATGTCGCGACATGCAAGGATCAGTGGTCGGTTTCGACGTTCGGACGACTTTGTGTTCGGAAGATGGTGCGGAAGGACTCTGAAAACTCGCGGTACTTTGAAAATTTTGGGAGCGATTGGGGTTATTCGCGTTTATCTCAAAAACCAGCGCGACGACCGGGGTCGAAACCTTAATATGAATTGATCGCAATGTCGCGGCACGCAAGGATCAGTGGTCGTTTTCGACGTTCGGACGACTTTGTGTTCGGAAGATGGTGCTGAAGCACTCTGAAAACTCGCGGTACTTTGAAAATTTTGGGAGCGATTGGGGTTATTCGCGATAATCTCGAAAACCAGCGCGAGGGCCGGGGTCGAAACCTTAATATGAATTGATCGCTATGTCGCGACACGCAAGGATCAGTGGTCGTTTTCGACGATCGGGCGACTTCGTGTTCGGAAGATGGTGTGGAAGGACTCTGAAAACTCACGGTACATTGAAAATTTTGGGAGCCATTGGGGTTATTCGCGATTATCTCGAAAACCAGCGCGACGACCGGGGTCGAAACCTTAATATGAATTGATCGCAATGTCGCGACACGCAAGGATCAGTGGTCGTTTTCGACGTTCGGACGACTTTGTGTTCGGAAGATG
The DNA here is from genome assembly GCA_963932335.1 of Andrena marginata. Lineage (NCBI taxonomy): Eukaryota > Metazoa > Arthropoda > Insecta > Hymenoptera > Andrenidae > Andrena > Andrena marginata. Next base: position 12,022 of record CAWVQI010000358.1, read on the forward strand.
GTGCTGAAGCACTCTGAAAACTCGCGGTACTTTGAAAATTTTGGGAGCGATTGGGGTTATTCGCGATAATCTCGAAAACCAGCGCGAGGGCCGGGGTCGAAACCTTAATATGAATTGATCGCAATGTCGCGACACGCAAGGATCAGCAGTCGTTGTCGAAGATCGGATGACTTTGTGTTCGGAAGATTGTGCGGAAGCACTCTGAAAACTCGCGGTACTTTGAAAATTTTGGGAGCGATTGGGTTTATTCGCGATTATCTCGAAAATCAGCGCGAGGGCCGTGGTCGAAACCTTAATATGAATTGATCGCAATGTCGCGACATGCAAGGATCAGTGGTCGTTTTCGACGTTCGGACGACTTTGTGTTCGGAAGATGATGCGGAAGCGCTCTGAAAACTTGGGGTACTTTGAAAATTTTGGGAGCGATTGTGGTCATTCGCGATTACCTCGAAAACCGGCGCGACTACTGGGGTCGAAACCTTATTATGATTTGATCGCAATGTCGCGACACGCAAGGATCAGTGGTCGTTTTCGACGATCGGACGACTTTGTGTTCGGACGATGATGCGGAAGGACTCTGAAAACTCGCGATACTTTGAAAATTTAGGGAGCGATTGTGGTTATTCGCGATTATCTCGAAAACCAGCGCGAGGGCCGGGGTCGAAACCTTAATATGAATTGATCGCAATGTCGGGACACGCAAGGATCAGTGGTCGTTTTCTACAATCGGACGACTTTGTGTTCGGACGATGGTGCGGAAGGACTCTGACAACACGCGGTACTTTGAAAATTTTGGGAGCGATTGTGGTCATTCGCGATTACCTCGAAAACCAGCGCGACGACCGGGGTCGAAACCTTTATATGAATTGATCGCAATGTCGCGACTCCCAAGGATCAGTGGTCGTTTTCGACGTTCGGACGACTTTGCGTTCGGAAGATGGTGCGAAAGCACTCTGAAAACTCGCGGTACTTTGAACATTTAGGGAGCGATTGGGGTTATTCGCGATTATCTCGAAAACCAGCGCGAGGGCCGGGGTCGAAACCTTAATATGAATTGATCGCAATGTCGGGACACGCAAGGATCAGTGGTCGTTTTCTACAATCGGACGACTTTGTGTTCGGACGATGGTGCGGAAGGACTCTGACAACACGCGGTACTTTGAAAATTTTGGGAGCGATTGTGGTCATTCGCGATTACCTCGAAAACCAGCGCGACGACCGGGGTCGAAACCTTTATATGAATTGATCGCAATGTCGCGACTCCCAAGGATCAGTGGTCGTTTTCGACGTTCGGACGACTTTGCGTTCGGAAGATGGTGCGAAATCACTCTGAAAACTCGCGGTACTTTGAACATTTAGGGAGCGATTGGGGTTATTCGCGATTATCTCGAAAACCAGCGCGAGGGCCGGGGTCGAAACCTTAATATGAATTGATCGCAATGTCGCGAGTCGCAAGGATCAGTGGTCGTTTTCGACGATCGGACGACTTTGTTTTCGGACGATGGAGCGGAAGCACTCTGAAAACTCTCGGTACTTTGAAAATTTTGGGAGCGATTGGGGTTATTCGCGATTATCTCGAAAACCAGCGCGAGGGCCGGGGTCGAAACCTTAATATGAATTGATCGCTATGTCGCGACACGCAAGGATCAGTGGTCGTTTTCGACGATCGGACGACTTTGTTTTCGGACGATGGAGCGGAAGCACTCTGAAAACTCTCGGTACTTTGAAAATTTTGGGAGCGATTGGGGTTATTCGCGATTATCTCGAAAACCAGCGCGAGGGCCGGGGTCGAAACCTTAATATGAATTGATCGCAATGTCGCGACATGCAAGGATCAGTGGTCGTTTTCGACGTTCGGACGACTTTGTGTTAGGAAGATGGTGCGGTAGCACTCTGAAATCTTGGGGTACTTTGAAAATTTTGGGAGCGATTGTGGTTATTCGGGATTATCTCGAATACCAGCGCGAGGGCCGGGGTCGAAACCTTAATATGAATTGATCGCAATGTCGCGGCACGCAAGGATCAGTGGTCGTTTTCGACGTTCGGACGACTTTGTGTTCGGAAGATGGTGCTGAAGCACTCTGAAAACTCGCGGTACTTTGAAAATTTTGGGAGCGATTGGGGTTATTCGCGATAATCTCGAAAACCAGCGCGAGGGCCGGGGTCGAAACCTTAATATGAATTGATCGCTATGTCGCGACACGCAAGGATCAGTGGTCGTTTTCGACGATCGGGCGACTTCGTGTTCGGAAGATGGTGTGGAAGGACTCTGAAAACTCACGGTACATTGAAAATTTTGGGAGCCATAGGGGTTATTCGCGATTATCTCGAAAACCAGCGCGACGACCGGGGTCGAAACCTTAATATGAATTGATCGCAATGTCGCGACACGCAAGGATCAGTGGTCGTTTTCGACGTTCGGACGACTTTGTGTTCGGAAGATGATGCGGAAGCGCTCTGAAAACTTGGGGTACTTTGAAAATTTTGGGAGCGATTGTGGTCATTCGCGATTACCTCGAAAACCAGCGCGACTACTGGGGTCGAAACCTTATTATGATTTGATCGCAATGTCGCGACACGCAAGGATCAGTGGTCGTTTTCGACGATCGGACGACTTTGTGTTCGGAAGATGGTGCGGAAGGACTCTGAAAACTCGCGGTACTTTGAAAATTTAGGGAGCGATTGGGGTTATTCGCGATTATCTCGAAAACCAGCGCGACGACCGGGGTCGAAATCTTAATATGAATTGATCGCAATGTGGGGACACGCAAGGATCAGTGGTCGTTTTCTACAATCGGACGACTTTGTGTTCGGACGATGGTGCGGAAGGACTCTGAAAACTCGCGGTACTTTGAAAATTTAGGGAGCGATTGGGGTTATTCGCGATTATCTCGAAAACCAGCGCGAGGGCCGGGGTCGAAACCTTAATATGAATTGATCGCAATGTCGCGAGTCGCAAGGATCAGTGGTCGTTTTCGACGATCGGACGACTTTGTTTTCGGACGATGGAGCGGAAGCACTCTGAAAAGTCGCGGTACTTTGAAAATTTTGGGAGCGATTGGGGTTATTCGTGATTATCTCGAAAACCAGCGCGACGACCGGGGTCGAAACCTTAATATGAATTGATCGCAATGTCGCGACGCGCAAGGATCAGTGGTCGTTTTCGACGTTCGGACGACTTTGTGTTCGGAAGATGGTGCTGAAGCACTCTGAAAACTCGCGGTACTTTGAAAATTTGGGGAGCGATTGGGGTCATTCGCGATTACCTCGAAAACCAGCGCGACGACCGGGTTCGAAACCTTTGTATGAATTGATCGCAATGTCGCGACTCCCAAGGATCAGTGGTCGTTTTCAACGATCGGACGACTTTGTGTTCGGACGATGGTGCGGAAGGACTCTGACAACTCGCGGTACTTTGAAAATTTTCGGAGCGATTGGGGTTATTCGCGTTTATCTCGAAAACCAGCGCGACGACCGGGGTCGAAACCTTAATATGAATTGATCGCAATGTCGCGGCACGCACGGATCAGTGGTCGTTTTCGACGTTCGGACGACTTTGTGTTCGGAAGATGGTGCTGAAGCACTCTGAAAACTCGCGGTACTTTGAAAATTTTGGGAGCGATTGGGGTTATTCGCGATAATCTCGAAAACCAGCGCGAGGGCCGGGGTCGAAACCTTAATATGAATTGATCGCTATGTCGCGACACGCAAGGATCAGTGGTCGTTTTCGACGATCGGGCGACTTCGTGTTCGGAAGATGGTGTGGAAGGACTCTGAAAACTCACGGTACATTGAAAATTTTGGGAGCCATTGGGGTTATTCGCGATTATCTCGAAAACCAGCGCGACGACCGGGGTCGAAACCTTAATATGAATTGATCGCAATGTCGCGACACGCAAGGATCAGTGGTCGTTTTCGACGTTCGGACGACTTTGTGTTCGGAAGATGGTGCTGAAGCAATCTGAAAACTCGCGGTACTTTGAAAATTTTGGGAGCGATTGGGGTTATTCGCGATAATCTCGAAAACCAGCGCGAGGGCCGGGGTCGAAACCTTAATATGAATTGATCGCAATGTCGCGACACGCAAGGATCAGCGGTCGTTGTCGAAGATCGGATGACTTTGTGTTCGGAAGATTGTGCGGAAGCACTCTGAAAACTCGCGGTACTTTGAAAATTTTGGGAGCGATTGGGTATATTCGCGATTATCTCGAAAATCAGCGCGAGGGCCGGGGTCGAAACCTTAATATGAATTGATCGCAATGTCGCGACATGCAAGGATCAGTGGTCGTTTTCGACGTTCGGACGACTTTGTGTTCGGAAGATGGTGCTGAAGCAATCTGAAAACTCGCGGTACTTTGAAAATTTTGGGAGCGATTGGGGTTATTCGCGATAATCTCGAAAACCAGCGCGAGGGCCGGGGTCGAAACCTTAATATGAATTGATCGCAATGTCGCGGCACGCACGGATCAGTGGTCGTTTTCGACGTTCGGACGACTTTGTGTTCGGAAGATGGTGCTGAAGCACTCTGAAAACTCGCGGTACTTTGAAAATTTTGGGAGCGATTGGGGTTATTCGCGATAATCTCGAAAACCAGCGCGAGGGCCGGGGTCGAAACCTTAATATGAATTGATCGCTATGTCGCGACACGCAAGGATCAGTGGTCGTTTTCGACGATCGGGCGACTTCGTGTTCGGAAGATGGTGTGGAAGGACTCTGAAAACTCACGGTACATTGAAAATTTTGGGAGCCATTGGGGTTATTCGCGATTATCTCGAAAACCAGCGCGACGACCGGGGTCGAAACCTTAATATGAATTGATCGCAATGTCGCGACACGCAAGGATCAGTGGTCGTTTTCGACGTTCGGACGACTTTGTGTTCGGAAGATGGTGCTGAAGCAATCTGAAAACTCGCGGTACTTTGAAAATTTTGGGAGCGATTGGGGTTATTCGCGATAATCTCGAAAACCAGCGCGAGGGCCGGGGTCGAAACCTTAATATGAATTGATCGCAATGTCGCGACACGCAAGGATCAGCGGTCGTTGTCGAAGATCGGATGACTTTGTGTTCGGAAGATTGTGCGGAAGCACTCTGAAAACTCGCGGTACTTTGAAAATTTTGGGAGCGATTGGGTATATTCGCGATTATCTCGAAAATCAGCGCGAGGGCCGGGGTCGAAACCTTAATATGAATTGATCGCAATGTCGCGACATGCAAGGATCAGTGGTCGTTTTCGACGTTCGGACGACTTTGTGTTCGGAAGATGGTGCTGAAGCAATCTGAAAACTCGCGGTACTTTGAAAATTTTGGGAGCGATTGGGGTTATTCGCGATAATCTCGAAAACCAGCGCGAGGGCCGGGGTCGAAACCTTAATATGAATTGATCGCAATGTCGCGACACGCAAGGATCAGCGGTCGTTGTCGAAGATCGGATGACTTTGTGTTCGGAAGATTGTGCGGAAGCACTCTGAAAACTCGCGGTACTTTGAAAATTTTGGGAGCGATTGTGGTCATTCGCTATTACCTCGAAAACCGGCGCGACTACTGGGGTCGAAACCTTATTATGATTTGATCGCAATGTCGCGACACGCAAGGATCAGTGGTCGTTTTCGACGATCGGACGACTTTGTGTTCGGACGATGATGCGGAAGGACTCTGAAAACTCGCGGTACTTTGAAAATTTAGGGAGCGATTGTGGTTATTCGCGATTATCTCGAAAACCAGCGCGAGGGCCGGGGTCGAAACCTTAATATGAATTGATCGCAATGTCGCGAGTCGCAAGGATCAGTGGTCGTTTTCGACGATCGGACGACTTTGTTTTCGGACGATGGAGCGGAAGCACTCTGAAAACTCGCGGTACTTTGAAAATTTTGGGAGCGATTGGGGTTATTCGCGATTATCTCGAAAACCAGCGCGAGGGCCGGGGTCGAAACCTTAATATGAATTGTTCGCAATGTCGCGACATGCAAGGATCAGTGGTCGTTTTCGACGTTCGGACGACTTTGTGTTAGGAAGATGGTGCGGTAGCACTCTGAAAACTTGGGGTACTTTGAAAATTTTGGGAGCGATTGTGGTTATTCGGGATTATCTCGAATACCAGCGCGAGGGCCGGGGTCGAAACCTTAATATGAATTGATCGCAATGTCGCGACACGCCAGGATCAGCGGTCGTTGTCGAAGATCGGACGACTTTGTGTTCGGACGATGGTGCGAAAGGACTCTGACAACTCGCGGTACTTTGAAAATTTTGGGAGCGATTGGGGTCATTCGTTATTACCTCGAAAACCAGCGCGACGACCGGGGTCGAAACCTTAATATGAATTGATCGCAATGTCGCGACATGCAAGGATCAGTGGTCGTTTTCGACGTTCGGACGACTTTGTGTTCGGAAGATGGTGCGGAAGGACTCTGAAAACTCGCGGTACTTTGAAAATTTTGGGAGCGATTGGGGTTATTCGCGTTTATCTCAAAAACCAGCGCGACGACCGGTGTCGAAACCTTAATATGAATTGATCGCAATGTCGCGACACGCAAGGATCAGTGGTCGTTTTCGACGATCGGGCGACTTCGTGTTCGGAAGATGGTGCGGAAGGACTCTGAAAACTCGCGGTACATTGAAAATTTTGGGAGCGATTGGGGTTATTCGCGATTATCTCGAAAACCAGCGCGACGACCGCGGTCGAAACCTTAATATGAATTGATCGCTATGTCGCGACACGCAAGGATCAGTGGTCGTTTTCGACGATCGGGCGACTTCGTGTTCGGAAGATGGTGTGGAAGGACTCTGAAAACTCACGGTACATTGAAAATTTTGGGAGCCATTAGGGTCATTCGCGATTATCTCGAAAACCAGCGCGACGACCGGGGTCGAAACCTTAATATGAATTGATCGCAATGTCGCGACACGCAAGGATCAGTGGTCGTTTTCGACGTTCGGACGAATTTGTGTTCGGAAGATGGTGCTGAAGCACTCTGAAAACTCGCGGTACTTTGAAAATTTTGGGAGCGATTGGGGTTATTCGCGATAATCTCGAAAACCAGCGCGAGGGCCGGGGTCGAAACCTTAATATGAATTGATCGCAATGTCGCGACACGCAAGGATCAGCGGTCGTTGTCGAAGATCGGATGACTTTGTGTTCGGAAGATTGTGCGGAAGCACTCTGAAAACTCGCGGTACTTTGAAAATTTTGGGAGCGATTGGGTTTATTCGCGATTATCTCGAAAATCAGCGCGAGGGCCGTGGTCGAAACCTTAATATGAATTGATCGCAATGTCGCGACATGCAAGGATCAGTGGTCGTTTTCGACGTTCGGACGACTTTGTGTTCGGAAGATGGTGCGGAAGCGCTCTGAAAACTTGGGGTACTTTGAAAATTTTGGGAGCGATTGTGGTCATTCGCGATTACCTCGAAAACCAGCGCGACTACTGGGGTCGAAACCTTATTATGATTTGATCGCAATGTCGCGACTCCCAAGGATCGGTGGTCGTTTTCAACGATCGGACGACTTTGTGTTCGGACGATGGTGCGGAAGGACTCTGACAACTCGCGGTACTTTGAAAATTTTCGGAGCGATTGGGGTTATTCGCGATTATTTTGAAACTAGCGCGACGGCCGGGGTCGAAACCTTAATATGAATTGATCGCAATGTAGCGACACGCAATGATCAGTGGTCGTTTTCGACGTTCGGACGACTTTGTGTTCGGACGATGGTGCGGAAGGACTCTGAAAACTCGCGGTACTTTGAAAATTTTTCGGACCGATTGGGGTTATTTGCGATTATCTCGAAAACCAGCGCGACGACCGGGGTCGAAATCTTAATATGAATTGATCGCAATGTCGGGACACGCAAGGATCAGTGGTCGTTTTCTACAATCGGACGACTTTGCGTTCGGAAGATGGTGCGAAAGCACTCTGAAAACTCGCGGTACTTTGAAAATTTTGGGAGCGATTGGGGTTATTCGCGATTATCTCGAAAACCAGCGCGAGGGCCGGGGTCGAAACCTTAATATGAATTGATCGCAATGTCGCGACATGCAAGGATCAGTGGTCGTTTTCGACGTTCGGACGACTTTGTGTTAGGAAGATGGTGCGGTAGCACTCTGAAAACTTGGGGTACTTTGAAAATTTTGGGAGCGATTGTGGTTATTCGGGATTATCTCGAATACCAGCGCGAGGGCCGGGGTCGAAACCTTAATATGAATTGATCGCAATGTCGCGACATGCAAGGATCAGTGGTCGTTTTCGACGTTCGGACGACTTTGTGTTCGGAAGATGGTGCTGAAGCACTCTGAAAACTCGCGGTACTTTGAAAATTTTGGGAGAGATTGGGGTCATTCGCGATTACCTCGAAAACCAGCGCGACGACCGGGGTCGAAACCTTTATATGAATTGATCGCAATGTCGCGACTCCCAAGGATCAGTGGTCGTTTTCAACGATCGGACGACTTTGTGTTCGGACGATGGTGCGGAAGGACTCTGACAACTCGCGGTACTTTGAAAATTTTCGGAGCGATTGGGGTTATTCGCGTTTATCTCGAAAACCAGCGCGACGACCGGGGTCGAAACCTTAATATGAATTGATCGCAATGTCGCGGCACGCACGGATCAGTGGTCGTTTTCGACGTTCGGACGACTTTGTGTTCGGAAGATGGTGCTGAAGCACTCTGAAAACTCGCGGTACTTTGAAAATTTTGGGAGCGATTGGGGTTATTCGCGATAATCTCGAAAACCAGCGCGAGGGCCGGGGTCGAAACCTTAATATGAATTGATCGCAATGTCGCGACACGCAAGGATCAGCGGTCGTTGTCGAAGATCGGATGACTTTGTGTTCGGAAGATTGTGCGGAAGCACTCTGAAAACTCGTGGTACTTTGAAAATTTTGGGAGCGATTGGGTTTATTCGCGATTATCTCGAAAATCAGAGCGAGGGCCGTGGTCGAAACCTTAATATGAATTGATCCCAATGTCGCCACATGCAAGGATCAGTGGTCGTTTTCGACGTTCGGACGACTTTGTGTTCGGACGATGGTGCGGAAGGACTCTGACAACACGCGGTACTTTGAAAATTTTGGGAGCGATTGTGGTCATTCGCGATTACCTCGAAAACCAGCGCGACGACCGGGGTCGAAACCTTTATATGAATTGATCGCAATGTCGCGACTCCCAAGGATCAGTGGTCGTTTTCGACGTTCGGACGACTTTGCGTTCGGAAGATGGTGCGAAAGCACTCTGAAAACTCGCGGTACTTTGAAAATTTAGGGAGCGATTGGGGTTATTCGCGATTATCTCGAAAACCAGCGCGATGGCCGGGGTCGAAACCTTAATATGAATTGATCGCAATGTCGCGAGTCGCAAGGATCAGTGGTCGTTTTCGACGATCGGACGACTTTGTGTTCGGACGATGATGCGGAAGGACTCTGAAAACTCGCGATACTTTGAAAATTTAGGGAGCGATTGTGGTTATTCGCGATTATCTCGAAAACCAGCGCGAGGGCCGGGGTCGAAACCTTAATATGAATTGATCGCAATGTCGGGACACGCAAGGATCAGTGGTCGTTTTCTACAATCGGACGACTTTGTGTTCGGACGATGGTGCGGAAGGACTCTGACAACACGCGGTACTTTGAAAATTTTGGGAGCGATTGTGGTCATTCGCGATTACCTCGAAAACCAGCGCGACGACCGGGGTCGAAACCTTTATATGAATTGATCGCAATGTCGCGACTCCCAAGGATCAGTGGTCGTTTTCGACGTTCGGACGACTTTGCGTTCGGAGGATGGTGCGAAAGCACTCTGAAAACTCGCGGTACTTTGAACATTTAGGGAGCGATTGGGGTTATTCGCGATTATCTCGAAAACCAGCGCGAGGGCCGGGGTCGAAACCTTAATATGAATTGATCGCAATGTCGCGAGTCGCAAGGATCAGTGGTCGTTTTCGACGATCGGACGACTTTGTTTTCGGACGATGGAGCGGAAGCACTCTGAAAACTCTCGGTACTTTGAAAATTTTGGGAGCGATTGGGGTTATTCGCGATTATCTCGAAAACCAGCGCGAGGGCCGGGGTCGAAACCTTAATATGAATTGATCGCTATGTCGCGACACGCAAGGATCAGTGGTCGTTTTCGACGATCGGACGACTTTGTTTTCGGACGATGGAGCGGAAGCACTCTGAAAACTCTCGGTACTTTGAAAATTTTGGGAGCGATTGGGGTTATTCGCGATTATCTCGAAAACCAGCGCGAGGGCCGGGGTCGAAACCTTAATATGAATTGATCGCAATGTCGCGACATGCAAGGATCAGTGGTCGTTTTCGACGTTCGGACGACTTTGTGTTAGGAAGATGGTGCGGTAGCACTCTGAAAACTTGGGGTACTTTGAAAATTTTGGGAGCGATTGTGGTTATTCGGGATTATCTCGAATACCAGCGCGAGGGCCGGGGTCGAAACCTTAATATGAATTGATCGCAATGTCGCGACACGCCAGGATCAGCGGTCGTTGTCGAAGATCGGACGACTTTGTGTTCGGACGATGGTGCGAAAGGACTCTGACAACTCGCGGTACTTTGAAAATTTTGGGAGCGATTGGGGTCATTCGCGAGTACCTCGAAAACCAGCGCGACGACCGGGGTCGAAACCTTAATAAGAATTGATCGCAATGTCGCGACATGCAAGGATCAGTGGTCGGTTTCGACGTTCGGACGACTTTGTGTTCGGAAGATGGTGCGGAAGGACTCTGAAAACTCGCGGTACTTTGAAAATTTTGGGAGCGATTGGGGTTATTCGCGTTTATCTCAAAAACCAGCGCGACGACCGGGGTCGAAACCTTAATATGAATTGATCGCAATGTCGCGGCACGCAAGGATCAGTGGTCGTTTTCGACGTTCGGACGACTTTGTGTTCGGAAGATGGTGCTGAAGCACTCTGAAAACTCGCGGTACTTTGAAAATTTTGGGAGCGATTGGGGTTATTCGCGATAATCTCGAAAACCAGCGCGAGGGCCGGGGTCGAAACCTTAATATGAATTGATCGCTATGTCGCGACACGCAAGGATCAGTGGTCGTTTTCGACGATCGGGCGACTTCGTGTTCGGAAGATGGTGTGGAAGGACTCTGAAAACTCACGGTACATTGAAAATTTTGGGAGCCATTGGGGTTATTCGCGATTATCTCGAAAACCAGCGCGACGACCGGGGTCGAAACCTTAATATGAATTGATCGCAATGTCGCGACACGCAAGGATCAGTGGTCGTTTTCGACGTTCGGACGACTTTGTGTTCGGAAGATGGTGCTGAAGCACTCTGAAAACTCGCGGTACTTTGAAAATTTTGGGAGCGATTGGGGTTATTCGCGATAATCTCGAAAACCAGCGCGAGGGCCGGGGTCGAAACCTTAATATGAATTGATCGCAATGTCGCGACACGCAAGGATCAGCAGTCGTTGTCGAAGATCGGATGACTTTGTGTTCGGAAGATTGTGCGGAAGCACTCTGAAAACTCGCGGTACTTTGAAAATTTTGGGAGCGATTGGGTTTATTCGCGATTATCTCGAAAATCAGCGCGAGGGCCGTGGTCGAAACCTTAATATGAATTGATCGCAATGTCGCGACATGCAAGGATCAGTGGTCGTTTTCGACGTTCGGACGACTTTGTGTTCGGAAGATGATGCGGAAGCGCTCTGAAAACTTGGGGTACTTTGAAAATTTTGGGAGCGATTGTGGTCATTCGCGATTACCTCGAAAACCGGCGCGACTACTGGGGTCGAAACCTTATTATGATTTGATCGCAATGTCGCGACACGCAAGGATCAGTGGTCGTTTTCGACGATCGGACGACTTTGTGTTCGGACGATGATGCGGAAGGACTCTGAAAACTCGCGATACTTTGAAAATTTAGGGAGCGATTGTGGTTATTCGCGATTATCTCGAAAACCAGCGCGAGGGCCGGGGTCGAAACCTTAATATGAATTGATCGCAATGTCGGGACACGCAAGGATCAGTGGTCGTTTTCTACAATCGGACGACTTTGTGTTCGGACGATGGTGCGGAAGGACTCTGACAACACGCGGTACTTTGAAAATTTTGGGAGCGATTGTGGTCATTCGCGATTACCTCGAAAACCAGCGCGACGACCGGGGTCGAAACCTTTATATGAATTGATCGCAATGTCGCGACTCCCAAGGATCAGTGGTCGTTTTCGACGTTCGGACGACTTTGCGTTCGGAAGATGGTGCGAAAGCACTCTGAAAACTCGCGGTACTTTGAACATTTAGGGAGCGATTGGGGTTATTCGCGATTATCTCGAAAACCAGCGCGAGGGCCGGGGTCGAAACCTTAATATGAATTGATCGCAATGTCGGGACACGCAAGGATCAGTGGTCGTTTTCTACAATCGGACGACTTTGTGTTCGGACGATGGTGCGGAAGGACTCTGACAACACGCGGTACTTTGAAAATTTTGGGAGCGATTGTGGTCATTCGCGATTACCTCGAAAACCAGCGCGACGACCGGGGTCGAAACCTTAATATGAATTGATCGCAATGTCGGGACACGCAAGGATCAGTGGTCGTTTTCTACAATCGGACGACTTTGTGTTCGGACGATGGAGCGGAAGCACTCTGAAAACTCTCGGTACTTTGAAAATTTTGGGAGCGATTGGGGTTATTCGCGATTATCTCGAAAACCAGCGCGAGGGCCGGGGTCGAAACCTTAATATGAATTGATCGCTATGTCGCGACACGCAAGGATCAGTGGTCGTTTTCGACGATCGGACGACTTTGTTTTCGGACGATGGAGCGGAAGCACTCTGAAAACTCTCGGTACTTTGAAAATTTTGGGAGCGATTGGGGTTATTCGCGATTATCTCGAAAACCAGCGCGAGGGCCGGGGTCGAAACCTTAATATGAATTGATCGCAATGTCGCGACATGCAAGGATCAGTGGTCGTTTTCGACGTTCGGACGACTTTGTGTTAGGAAGATGGTGCGGTAGCACTCTGAAATCTTGGGGTACTTTGAAAATTTTGGGAGCGATTGTGGTTATTCGGGATTATCTCGAATACCAGCGCGAGGGCCGGGGTCGAAACCTTAATATGAATTGATCGCAATGTCGCGGCACGCAAGGATCAGTGGTCGTTTTCGACGTTCGGACGACTTTGTGTTCGGAAGATGGTGCTGAAGCACTCTGAAAACTCGCGGTACTTTGAAAATTTTGGGAGCGATTGGGGTTATTCGCGATAATCTCGAAAACCAGCGCGAGGGCCGGGGTCGAAACCTTAATATGAATTGATCGCTATGTCGCGACACGCAAGGATCAGTGGTCGTTTTCGACGATCGGGCGACTTCGTGTTCGGAAGATGGTGTGGAAGGACTCTGAAAACTCACGGTACATTGAAAATTTTGGGAGCCATTGGGGTTATTCGCGATTATCTCGAAAACCAGCGCGACGACCGGGGTCGAAACCTTAATATGAATTGATCGCAATGTCGCGACACGCAAGGATCAGTGGTCGTTTTCGACGTTCGGACGACTTTGTGTTCGGAAGATGATGCGGAAGCGCTCTGAAAACTTGGGGTACTTTGAAAATTTTGGGAGCGATTGTGGTCATTCGCGATTACCTCGAAAACCAGCGCGACTACTGGGGTCGAAACCTTATTATGATTTGATCGCAATGTCGCGACACGCAAGGATCAGTGGTCGTTTTCGACGATCGGACGACTTTGTGTTCGGAAGATGGTGCGGAAGGACTCTGAAAACTCGCGGTACTTTGAAAATTTAGGGAGCGATTGGGGTTATTCGCGATTATCTCGAAAACCAGCGCGACGACCGGGGTCGAAATCTTAATATGAATTGATCGCAATGTGGGGACACGCAAGGATCAGTGGTCGTTTTCTACAATCGGACGACTTTGTGTTCGGACGATGGTGCGGAAGGACTCTGAAAACTCGCGGTACTTTGAAAATTTAGGGAGCGATTGGGGTTATTCGCGATTATCTCGAAAACCAGCGCGAGGGCCGGGGTCGAAACCTTAATATGAATTGATCGCAATGTCGCGAGTCGCAAGGATCAGTGGTCGTTTTCGACGATCGGACGACTTTGTTTTCGGACGATGGAGCGGAAGCACTCTGAAAAGTCGCGGTACTTTGAAAATTTTGGGAGCGATTGGGGTTATTCGTGATTATCTCGAAAACCAGCGCGACGACCGGGGTCGAAACCTTAATATGAATTGATCGCAATGTCGCGACGCGCAAGGATCAGTGGTCGTTTTCGACGTTCGGACGACTTTGTGTTCGGAAGATGGTGCTGAAGCACTCTGAAAACTCGCGGTACTTTGAAAATTTGGGGAGCGATTGGGGTCATTCGCGATTACCTCGAAAACCAGCGCGACGACCGGGTTCGAAACCTTTGTATGAATTGATCGCAATGTCGCGACTCCCAAGGATCAGTGGTCGTTTTCAACGATCGGACGACTTTGTGTTCGGACGATGGTGCGGAAGGACTCTGACAACTCGCGGTACTTTGAAAATTTTCGGAGCGATTGGGGTTATTCGCGATAATCTCGAAAACCAGCGCGAGGGCCGGGGTCGAAACCTTAATATGAATTGATCGCTATGTCGCGACACGCAAGGATCAGTGGTCGTTTTCGACGATCGGGCGACTTCGTGTTCGGAAGATGGTGTGGAAGGACTCTGAAAACTCACGGTACATTGAAAATTTTGGGAGCCATTGGGGTTATTCGCGATTATCTCGAAAACCAGCGCGACGACCGGGGTCGAAACCTTAATATGAATTGATCGCAATGTCGCGACACGCAAGGATCAGTGGTCGTTTTCGACGTTCGGACGACTTTGTGTTCGGAAGATGGTGCTGAAGCAATCTGAAAACTCGCGGTACTTTGAAAATTTTGGGAGCGATTGGGGTTATTCGCGATAATCTCGAAAACCAGCGCGAGGGCCGGGGTCGAAACCTTAATATGAATTGATCGCAATGTCGCGACACGCAAGGATCAGCGGTCGTTGTCGAAGATCGGATGACTTTGTGTTCGGAAGATTGTGCGGAAGCACTCTGAAAACTCGCGGTACTTTGAAAATTTTGGGAGCGATTGGGTATATTCGCGATTATCTCGAAAATCAGCGCGAGGGCCGGGGTCGAAACCTTAATATGAATTGATCGCAATGTCGCGACATGCAAGGATCAGTGGTCGTTTTCGACGTTCGGACGACTTTGTGTTCGGAAGATGGTGCTGAAGCAATCTGAAAACTCGCGGTACTTTGAAAATTTTGGGAGCGATTGGGGTTATTCGCGATAATCTCGAAAACCAGCGCGAGGGCCGGGGTCGAAACCTTAATATGAATTGATCGCAATGTCGCGACACGCAAGGATCAGCGGTCGTTGTCGAAGATCGGATGACTTTGTGTTCGGAAGATTGTGCGGAAGCACTCTGAAAACTCGCGGTACTTTGAAAATTTTGGGAGCGATTGTGGTCATTCGCTATTACCTCGAAAACCGGCGCGACTACTGGGGTCGAAACCTTATTATGATTTGATCGCAATGTCGCGACACGCAAGGATCAGTGGTCGTTTTCGACGATCGGACGACTTTGTGTTCGGACGATGATGCGGAAGGACTCTGAAAACTCGCGGTACTTTGAAAATTTAGGGAGCGATTGTGGTTATTCGCGATTATCTCGAAAACCAGCGCGAGGGCCGGGGTCGAAACCTTAATATGAATTGATCGCAATGTCGCGAGTCGCAAGGATCAGTGGTCGTTTTCGACGATCGGACGACTTTGTTTTCGGACGATGGAGCGGAAGCACTCTGAAAACTCGCGGTACTTTGAAAATTTTGGGAGCGATTGGGGTTATTCGCGATTATCTCGAAAACCAGCGCGAGGGCCGGGGTCGAAACCTTAATATGAATTGTTCGCAATGTCGCGACATGCAAGGATCAGTGGTCGTTTTCGACGTTCGGACGACTTTGTGTTAGGAAGATGGTGCGGTAGCACTCTGAAAACTTGGGGTACTTTGAAAATTTTGGGAGCGATTGTGGTTATTCGGGATTATCTCGAATACCAGCGCGAGGGCCGGGGTCGAAACCTTAATATGAATTGATCGCAATGTCGCGACACGCCAGGATCAGCGGTCGTTGTCGAAGATCGGACGACTTTGTGTTCGGACGATGGTGCGAAAGGACTCTGACAACTCGCGGTACTTTGAAAATTTTGGGAGCGATTGGGGTCATTCGTTATTACCTCGAAAACCAGCGCGACGACCGGGGTCGAAACCTTAATATGAATTGATCGCAATGTCGCGACATGCAAGGATCAGTGGTCGTTTTCGACGTTCGGACGACTTTGTGTTCGGAAGATGGTGCGGAAGGACTCTGAAAACTCGCGGTACTTTGAAAATTTTGGGAGCGATTGGGGTTATTCGCGTTTATCTCAAAAACCAGCGCGACGACCGGTGTCGAAACCTTAATATGAATTGATCGCAATGTCGCGACACGCAAGGATCAGTGGTCGTTTTCGACGATCGGGCGACTTCGTGTTCGGAAGATGGTGCGGAAGGACTCTGAAAACTCGCGGTACATTGAAAATTTTGGGAGCGATTGGGGTTATTCGCGATTATCTCGAAAACCAGCGCGACGACCGCGGTCGAAACCTTAATATGAATTGATCGCTATGTCGCGACACGCAAGGATCAGTGGTCGTTTTCGACGATCGGGCGACTTCGTGTTCGGAAGATGGTGTGGAAGGACTCTGAAAACTCACGGTACATTGAAAATTTTGGGAGCCATTAGGGTCATTCGCGATTATCTCGAAAACCAGCGCGACGACCGGGGTCGAAACCTTAATATGAATTGATCGCAATGTCGCGACACGCAAGGATCAGTGGTCGTTTTCGACGTTCGGACGAATTTGTGTTCGGAAGATGGTGCTGAAGCACTCTGAAAACTCGCGGTACTTTGAAAATTTTGGGAGCGATTGGGGTTATTCGCGATAATCTCGAAAACCAGCGCGAGGGCCGGGGTCGAAACCTTAATATGAATTGATCGCAATGTCGCGACACGCAAGGATCAGCGGTCGTTGTCGAAGATCGGATGACTTTGTGTTCGGAAGATTGTGCGGAAGCACTCTGAAAACTCGCGGTACTTTGAAAATTTTGGGAGCGATTGGGTTTATTCGCGATTATCTCGAAAATCAGCGCGAGGGCCGTGGTCGAAACCTTAATATGAATTGATCGCAATGTCGCGACATGCAAGGATCAGTGGTCGTTTTCGACGTTCGGACGACTTTGTGTTCGGAAGATGGTGCGGAAGCGCTCTGAAAACTTGGGGTACTTTGAAAATTTTGGGAGCGATTGTGGTCATTCGCGATTACCTCGAAAACCAGCGCGACTACTGGGGTCGAAACCTTATTATGATTTGATCGCAATGTCGCGACTCCCAAGGATCGGTGGTCGTTTTCAACGATCGGACGACTTTGTGTTCGGACGATGGTGCGGAAGGACTCTGACAACTCGCGGTACTTTGAAAATTTTCGGAGCGATTGGGGTTATTCGCGATTATTTTGAAACTAGCGCGACGGCCGGGGTCGAAACCTTAATATGAATTGATCGCAATGTAGCGACACGCAATGATCAGTGGTCGTTTTCGACGTTCGGACGACTTTGTGTTCGGACGATGGTGCGGAAGGACTCTGAAAACTCGCGGTACTTTGAAAATTTTTCGGACCGATTGGGGTTATTTGCGATTATCTCGAAAACCAGCGCGACGACCGGGGTCGAAATCTTAATATGAATTGATCGCAATGTCGGGACACGCAAGGATCAGTGGTCGTTTTCTACAATCGGACGACTTTGCGTTCGGAAGATGGTGCGAAAGCACTCTGAAAACTCGCGGTACTTTGAAAATTTTGGGAGCGATTGGGGTTATTCGCGATTATCTCGAAAACCAGCGCGAGGGCCGGGGTCGAAACCTTAATATGAATTGATCGCAATGTCGCGACATGCAAGGATCAGTGGTCGTTTTCGACGTTCGGACGACTTTGTGTTAGGAAGATGGTGCGGTAGCACTCTGAAAACTTGGGGTACTTTGAAAATTTTGGGAGCGATTGTGGTTATTCGGGATTATCTCGAATACCAGCGCGAGGGCCGGGGTCGAAACCTTAATATGAATTGATCGCAATGTCGCGACATGCAAGGATCAGTGGTCGTTTTCGACGTTCGGACGACTTTGCGTTCGGAAGATGGTGCGAAAGCACTCTGAAAACTCGCGGTACTTTGAAAATTTTGGGAGCGATTGGGGTTATTCGCGATTATCTCGAAAACCAGCGCGAGGGCCGGGGTCGAAACCTTAATATGAATTGATCGCAATGTCGCGACACGCCAGGATCAGCGGTCGTTGTCGAAGATCGGACGACTTTGTGTTCGGACGATGGTGCGAAAGGACTCTGACAACTCGCGGTACTTTGAAAATTTTGGGAGCGATTGGGGTCATTCGCGATTACCTCGAAAACCAGCGCGACGACCGGGGTCGAAACCTTAATATGAATTGATCGCAATGTCGCGACATGCAAGGATCAGTGGTCGTTTTCGACGTTCGGACGACTTTGTGTTCGAAAGATGGTGCGGAAGGACTCTGAAAACTCGCGGTACATTGAAAATTTTGGGAGCGATTGGGGTTATTCGCGATTATCTCGAAAACCAGCGCGACGACCGGGGTCGAAACCTTAATATGAATTGATCGCAATGTCGCGACATGCAAGGATCAGTGGTCGTTTTCGACGTTCGGACGACTTTGTGTTCGGAAGATGGTGCGGTAGCACTCTGAAAACTTGGGGTACTTTGAAAATTTTGGGAGCGTCTGTGGTCATTCGCGATTACCTCGAAAACCAGCGCGACGACCGGGGTCGAAACCTTTATATGAATTGATCGCAATGTCGCGACTCCCAAGGATCAGTGGTCGTTTTCAACGATCGGACGACTTTGTGTTCGGACGATGGAGCGGATGGACTCTGACAACTCGCGGTACTTTGAAAATTTTGGGAGTGATTGGGGTTATTCGCGATTATCTCGAAAATCAGCGCGACGACCGGGGTCGAAACCTTAATAAGAAATGATCGCAATGTCCCGACACGCAAGGATCAGTGGTCGTTTTCGACGTTCGGACGACTTTGCGTTCGGAAGATGGTGCGGAAGCACTCTGAAAACTCGCGGTACTGTGAAAATTTAGGGAGCGATTGGGGTTATTCGCGATTACCTCGAAAACCAGCGCGACGACCGGGGTCGAAACCTTTATATGAATTGTTCGCAATGTCGCGACTCCCAAGGATCAGTGGTCGTTTTCGACGTTCGGACGACTTTGTGTTCGGAAGATGGTGCGGTAGCACTCTGAAAACTTGGGGTACTTTGAAAATTTTGGGAGCGATTGTGGTCATTCGCGATTACCTCGAAAACCAGCGCGACGACCGGGGTCGAAACCTTTATATGAATTGATCGCAATGTCGCGACTCCCAAGGATCGGTGGTCGTTTTCAACGATCGGACCACTTTGTGTTCGGACGATGGTGCGGAAGGACTCTGACAACTCGCGGTACTTTGAAAATTTTCGGAGCGATTGGGGTTTATCGCGATTATTTTGAAACTAGCGCGACGGCCGGGGTCGAAACCTTAATATGAATTGATCGCAATGTCGCGACACGCAATGATCAGTGGTCGTTTTCGACGTTCGGACGACTTTGTGTTCGGACGATGGTGCGGAAGGACTCTGAAAACTCGCGGTACTTTGAAAATTTTGGGAGTGATTGGGGTTATTCGCGATTATCTCGAAAATCAGCGCGACGACCGGGGTCGAAACCTTTATATGAATTGATCGCAATGTCGCGACTCCCGAGGATCAGTGGTCGTTTTCGACGTTCGGACGACTTTGTGTTCGGAAGATGGTGCTGAAGCACTCTGAAAACTCGCGGTACTTTGAAAATTTTGGGAGCGATTGGGTTTATTCGCGATTATCTCGAAAACCAGCGCGAGGGTCGGGGTCGAAACCTTAATATGAATTGATCGCAATGTCGCGACATGCAAGGATCAGTGGTCATTTTCGACGTTCGGACGACTTTGTGTTCGGAAGATGGTGCGGAAGCACTCTGAAAACTTGGGGTACTTTGAAAATTTTGGGAGCGATTGTGGTCATTCGCGATTATTTTGAAACTAGCGCGACGACCGGGGTCGAAACATTAATATGAATTGATCGCAATGTCGCGACACGCAATGATCAGTGGTCGTTTTCGACGTTCGGACGACTTTGTGTTCGGACGATGGTGCGGAAGCACTCTGAAAACTCGCGGTACTTTGAAAATTTAGGGAGCGATTGGGGTTATTCGCGATTATCTCGAAAACCAGCGCGAGGGCCGGGGTCGAAACCTTAATATGAATTGATCGCAATGTCGCGAGTCGCGAGGTTCAGTGGTCGTTTTCGACGATCGGACGACTTTGTTTTCGGACGATGGAGCGGAAGCACTCTGAAAACTCGCGGTACTTTGAAAATTTTGGGAGCGATTGGGGTTATTCGCGATTATCTCGAAAACCAGCGCGAGGGACGGGGTCGAAACCTTAATATGAATTGATCGCAATGTCGCGACATGCAAGGATCAGTGGTCGTTTTCGACGTTCGGACGACTTTGTGTTCGGAAGATGGTGCGGTAGCACTCTGAAAACTTGGGGTACTTTGAAAATTTTGGGAGCGATTGTGGTCATTCGCGATTACCTCGAAAACCAGCGCGACGACCGGGGTCGAAACCTTTATATGAATTGATCGCAATGTCGCGACTCCCAAGGATCAGTGGTCGTTTTCGACGTTCGGACGACTTTGCGTTCGGAAGATGGTGCGAAAGCACTCTGAAAACTCGCGGTACTTTGAAAATTTAGGGAGCGATTGGGGTTATTCGCGATTATCTCGAAAACCAGCGCGAGGGCCGGGGTCGAAACCTTAATATGAATTGATCGCAATGTCGCGAGTCGCAAGGATCAGTGGTCGTTTTCGACGATCGGACGACTTTGCTTTCGGACGATGGAGCGGAAGCACTCTGAAAACTCGCGGTACTTTGAAAATTTTGGGAGCGATTGGGGTTATTCGCGATTATCTCGAAAACCAGCGCGAGGGCCGGGGTCGAAACCTTAATATGAATTGATCGCAATGTCGCGAGTCGCAAGGATCAGTGGTCGTTTTCGACGATCGGACGACTTTGTTTTCGGACGATGGAGCGGAAGCACTCTGAAAACTCGCGGTACTTTGAAAATTTTGGGAGCGATTGGGGTTATTCGCGATTACCTCGAAAACCAGCGCGACCACCGGGGTCGAAACCTTTATATGAATTGATCGCAATGTCGCGACTCCCAAGGATCAGTGGTCGTTTTCAACGATCGGACGACTTTGTGTTCGTACGATGGTGCGGAAGGACTCTGACAACTCGCGGTACTTTGAAAATTTTCGGAGCGATTGGGGTTATTCGCGATTATTTTGAAACTAGCGCGACGGCCGGGGTCGAAACCTTAATATGAATTGATCGCAATGTCGCGACACGCAATGATCAGTGGTCGTCTTCGACGTTCGGACGACTTTGTGTTCGGGCGATGGTGCGGAAGGACTCTGACAACTCGCGGTACTTTGAAAATTTTGGGAGCGATTGTGGTCATTCGCGATTACCTCGAAAACCAGCGCGACGACCGGGGTCGAAACCTTTATATGAATTGATCGCAATGTCGCGACTGCCAAGGATCAGTGGTCGTTTTCGACGTTCGGACGACTTTGTGTTCGGAAGATGGTGCGAAAGCACTCTGAAAACTCGCGGTACTTTGAAAATTTAGGGAGCGATTGGAGTTATTCGCGATTATCTCGAAAACCAGCGCGAGGGCCGGGGTCGAAACCTTAATATGAATTGATCGCAATGTCGCGAGTCGCAAGGATCAGTGGTCGTTTTCGACGATCGGACGACTTTGTTTTCGGACGATGGAGCGGAAGCACTCTGAAAACTCGCGGTACTTTGAAAATTTTGGGAGCGATTGGGGTTATTCGCGATTATCTCGAAAACAAGCGCGAGGGCCGGGGTCGAAACCTTAATATGAATTGATCGCAATGTCACGACATGCAAGGATCAGTGGTCGTTTTCGACGTTCGGACGACTTTGTGTTCGGAAGATGGTGCGGAAGCACTCTGAAAACTCGCGGTACTGTGAAAATTTAGGGAGCGATTGGGGTTATTCGCGATTACCTCGAAAACCAGCGCGACGACCGGGGTCGAAACCTTTATATGAATTGTTCGCAATGTCGCGACTCCCAAGGATCAGTAGTCGTTTTCAACGATCGGACGACTTTGTGTTCGGACGATGGTGCGGAAGGACTCTGACAACTCGCGGTACTTTGAAAATTTTCGGAGCGATTGGTGTTATTCGCGATTATTTTGAAACTAGCGCGACGGCCGGGGTCGAAACCTTAATATGAATTGATCGCAATGTCGCGACACGCAATGATCAGTGGTCGTTGTCGAAGATCGGACGACTTTGTGTTCGGACGATGGTGCGAAAGGACTCTGACAACTCGCGGTACTTTGAAAATTTTGGGAGCGATTGGGGTCATTCGCGATTACCTCGAAAACCAGCGCGACGACCGGGGTCGAAACCTTAATATGAATTGATCGCAATGTAGCGACATGCAAGGATCAGTGGTCGTTTTCGACGTTCGGACGACTTTGTGTTCGGAAGATGGTGCGGAAGCACTCTGAAAACTCGCGGTACTTTGAAAATTTAGGGAGCGATTGGGGTTATTCGCGATTACCTCGAAAACCAGCGCGACGACCGGGGTCGAAATCTTAATATGAATTGATCGCAATGTCGGGACACGCAAGGATCAGTGGTCGTTTTCTACAATCGGACGACTTTGTGTTCGGGCGATGGTGCGGAAGGACTCTGACAACTCGCGGTACTTTGAAAATTTTGG
Source organism: Andrena marginata (assembly GCA_963932335.1). Lineage (NCBI taxonomy): Eukaryota > Metazoa > Arthropoda > Insecta > Hymenoptera > Andrenidae > Andrena > Andrena marginata. The sequence continues at coordinate 34,998 of CAWVQI010000358.1, forward strand.
GAGCGATTGTGGTCATTCGCGATTACCTCGAAAACCAGCGCGACGACCGGGGTCGAAACCTTTATATGAATTGATCGCAATGTCGCGACTCCCAAGGATCAGTGGTCGTTTTCGACGATCGGACGACTTTGCTTTCGGAAGATGGTGCGGAAGCACTCTGAAAACTCGCGGTACTTTGAAAATTTAGGGAGCGATTGGGGTTATTCGCGATTATCTCGAAAACCAGCGCGAGGGCCGGGGTCGAAACCTTAATATGAATTGATCGCAATGTCGCGAGTCGCAAGGATCAGTGGTCGTTTTCGACGATCGGACGACTTTGTTTTCGGACGATGGAGCGGAAGCACTCTGAAAACTCGCGGTACTTTGAAAATTTTGGGAGCGATTGGGGTTATTCGCGATTACCTCGAAAACCAGCGCGACCACCGGGGTCGAAACCTTTATATGAATTGATCGCAATGTCGCGACTCCCAAGGATCAGTGGTCGTTTTCAACGATCGGACGACTTTGTGTTCGTACGATGGTGCGGAAGGACTCTGACAACTCGCGGTACTTTGAAAATTTTCGGAGCGATTGGGGTTATTCGCGATTATTTTGAAACTAGCGCGACGGCCGGGGTCGAAACCTTAATATGAATTGATCGCAATGTCGCGACACGCAATGATCAGTGGTCGTCTTCGACGTTCGGACGACTTTGTGTTCGGGCGATGGTGCGGAAGGACTCTGACAACTCGCGGTACTTTGAAAATTTTGGGAGCGATTGTGGTCATTCGCGATTACCTCGAAAACCAGCGCGACGACCGGGGTCGAAACCTTTATATGAATTGATCGCAATGTCGCGACTGCCAAGGATCAGTGGTCGTTTTCGACGTTCGGACGACTTTGTGTTCGGAAGATGGTGCGAAAGCACTCTGAAAACTCGCGGTACTTTGAAAATTTAGGGAGCGATTGGAGTTATTCGCGATTATCTCGAAAACCAGCGCGAGGGCCGGGGTCGAAACCTTAATATGAATTGATCGCAATGTCGCGAGTCGCAAGGATCAGTGGTCGTTTTCGACGATCGGACGACTTTGTTTTCGGACGATGGAGCGGAAGCACTCTGAAAACTCGCGGTACTTTGAAAATTTTGGGAGCGATTGGGGTTATTCGCGATTATCTCGAAAACAAGCGCGAGGGCCGGGGTCGAAACCTTAATATGAATTGATCGCAATGTCACGACATGCAAGGATCAGTGGTCGTTTTCGACGTTCGGACGACTTTGTGTTCGGAAGATGGTGCTGAAGCACTCTGAAAACTCGCGGTACTTTGAAAATTTTGGGAGCGATTGGGGTTATTCGCGATAATCTCGAAAACCAGCGCGAGGGCCGGGGTCGAAACCTTAATATGAATTGATCGCAATGTCGCGACACGCAAGGATCAGCGGTCGTTGTCGAAGATCGGCTGACTTTGTGTTCGGAAGATTGTGCGGAAGCACTCTGAAAACTCGCGGTACTTTGAAAATTTTGGGAGCGATTGGGTTTATTCGCGATTATCTCGAAAATCAGCGCGAGGGCCGGGGTCGAAACCTTAATATGAATTGATCGCAATGTCGCGACATGCAAGGATCAGTGGTCGTTTTCGACGTTCGGACGACTTTGTGTTCGGAAGATGGTGCGGAAGCGCTCTGAAAACTTGGGGTACTTTGAAAATTTTGGGAGCGATTGTGGTCATTCGCGATTACCTCGAAAACCAGCGCGACTACTGGGGTCGAAACCTTATTATGATTTGATCGCAATGTCGCGACACGCAAGGATCAGTGGTCGTTTTCGACGATCGGACGACTTTGTGTTCGGACGATGGTGCGGAAGGACTCTGAAAACTCGCGGTACTTTGAAAATTTAGGGAGCGATTGGGGTTATTCGCGATTATCTCGAAAACCAGCGCGACGACCGGGGTCGAAACCTTTATATGAATTGATCGCAATGTCGCGACTTCCAAGGATCAGTGGTCGTTTTCAACGATCGGACGACTTTGTGTTCGGACGATGGTGCGGAAGGACTCTGAAAACTCGCGGTACTTTGAAAATTTTTCGGACCGATTGGGGTTATTTGCGATTATCTCGAAAACCAGCGCGACGACCGGGGTCTAAACCTTTATATGAATTGATCGCAATGTCGGGACACGCAAGGATCAGTGGTCGTTTTCGACGATCGGACGACTTTGTGTTCGGAAGATGGTGCGGAAGCACTCTGAAAACTCGCGGTACTTTGAAAATTTAGGGAGCGATTGGGGTTATTCGCGATTATCTCGAAAACCAGCGCGAGGGCCGGGGTCGAAACCTTAATATGAATTGATCGCAATGTCGCGAGTCGCAAGGATCAGTGGTCGTTTTCGACGATCGGACGACTTTGTTTTCGGACGATGGAGCGGAAGCACTCTGAAATCTCGCGGTACTTTGAAAATTTTGGGAGCGATTGGGGTTATTCGCGATTATCTCGAAAACCAGCGCGAGGGCCGGGGTCGAAACCTTAATATGAATTGATTGCAATGTCACGACATGCAAGGATCAGTGGTCGTTTTCGACGTTCGGACGACTTTGTGTTCGGAAGATGGTGCGGTAGCACTCTGAAAACTTATGGTACTTTGAAAATTTTGGGTGCGATTGTGGTCAATCGCGATTACCTCGAAAACCAGCGCGACGACCGTGGTCGAAACCTTTATATGAATTGATCGCAATGTCGCGACACGCAATGATCAGTGGTCGTTTTCGACGTTCGGACGACTTTGTGTTCGGACGATGGTGCGGAAGGACTCTGAAAACTCGCGGTACTTTGAAAATTTTTCGGACCGATTGGGGTTATTTGCGATTATCTCGAAAACCAGCGCGACGACCGGGGTCGAAATCTTAATATGAATTGATCGCAATGTCGGGACACGCAAGGATCAGTGGTCGTTTTCTACAATCGGACGACTTTGTGTTCGGACGATGGTGCGGAAGGACTCTGACAACCCGCGGTACTTTGAAAATTTTGGGAGCGATTGTGGTCATTCGCGATTACCTCGAAAACCAGCGCGACGACCGGGGTCGAAACCTTTATATGAATTGATCGCAATGTCGCGACATGCAAGGATCAGTGGTCGTTTTCGACGTTCGGACGACTTTGTGTTCGGAAGATGGTGCTGAAGCACTCTGAAAACTCGCGGTACTTTGAAAATTTTGGGAGCGATTGGGGTTATTCGCGATAATCTCGAAAACCAGCGCGAGGGCCTGGGTCGAAACCTTAATATGAATTGATCGCAATGTCGCGACACGCAAGGATCAGCGGTCGTTGTCGAAGATCGGATGACTTTGTGTTCGGAAGATTGTGCGGAAGCACTCTGAAAACTCGCGGTACTTTGAAAATTTTGGGAGCGATTGGGTTTATTCGCGATTATCTCGAAAATCAGCGCGAGGGCCGGGGTCGAAACCTTAATATGAATTGATCGCAATGTCGCGACATGCAAGGATCAGTGGTCGTTTTCGACGTTCGGACGACTTTGTGTTCGGAAGATGGTGCGGAAGCGCTCTGAAAACTTGGGGTACTTTCAAATTTTGGGAGCGATTGTGGTCATTCGCGATTACCTCGAAAACCAGCGCGACTACTGGGGTCGAAACCTTATTATGATTTGATCGCAATGTCGCGACACGCAAGGATCAGTGGTCGTTTTCGACGATCGGACGACTTTGTGTTCGGACGATGGTGCGGAAGGACTCTGAAAACTCGCGGTACTTTGAAAATTTAGGGAGCGATTGGGGTTATTCGCGATTATCTCGAAAACCAGCGCGACGACCGGGGTCGAAACCTTTATATGAATTGATCGCAATGTCGCGACTCCCAAGGATCTGTGGTCGTTTTCAACGATCGGACGACTTTGTGTTCGGACGATGGTGCGGAAGGACTCTGACAACTCGCGGTACTTTGAAAATTTTCGGAGCGATTGGGGTTATTCGCGATTATTTTGAAACTAGCGCGACGGCCGGGGTCGAAAACTTAATATGAATTGATCGCAATGTCGCGACACGCAATGATCAGTGGTCGTTGTCGAAGATCGGACGACTTTGTGTTCGGAAGATTGTGCGGAAGCACTCTGAAAACTCGCGGTACTTTGAAAATTTTGGGAGCGATTGGGGTTATTCGGGATTATCTCGAAAACCAGCGCGAGGGCCGGGGTCGAAACCTTAATATGAATTGATCGCAATGTCGCGAGTCGCAAGCATCAGTGGTCGTTTTCGACGATCGGATGACTTTGTTTTCGGACGATGGAGCGGAAGCACTCTGAAAACTCGCGGTACTTTGAAAATTTTGGGAGCGATTGGGGTTATTCGTGATTATCTCGAAAACCAGCGCGACGACCGGGGTCGAAATCTTAATATGAATTGATCGCAATATCGGGACACGCAAGGATCAGTGGTCGTTTTCTACAATCGGACGACTTTGTGTTCGGACGATGGTGCGGAAGCGCTCTGAAAACTTGGGGTACTTTCAAATTTTGGGAGCGATTGTGGTCATTCGCGATTACCTCGAAAACCAGCGCGACTACTGGGGTCGAAACCTTATTATGATTTGATCGCAATGTCGCGACACGCAAGGATCAGTGGTCGTTTTCGACGATCGGACGACTTTGTGTTCGGACGATGGTGCGGAAGGACTCTGAAAACTCGCGGTACTTTGAAAATTTAGGGAGCGATTGGGGTTATTCGCGATTATCTCGAAAACCAGCGCGACGACCGGGGTCGAAACCTTTATATGAATTGATCGCAATGTCGCGACTCCCAAGGATCTGTGGTCGTTTTCAACGATCGGACGACTTTGTGTTCGGACGATGGTGCGGAAGGACTCTGACAACTCGCGGTACTTTGAAAATTTTCGGAGCGATTGGGGTTATTCGCGATTATTTTGGAACTAGCGCGACGGCCGGGGTCGAAAACTTAATATGAATTGATCGCAATGTCGCGACACGCAATGATCAGTGGTCGTTGTCGAAGATCGGACGACTTTGTGTTCGGAAGATTGTGCGGAAGCACTCTGAAAACTCGCGGTACTTTGAAAATTTTGGGAGCGATTGGGTTTATTCGCGATTATTTCGAAAATCAGCGCGAGGGCCGGGGTCGAAACCTTAATATGAATTGATCGCAATGTCGCGACATGCAAGGATCAGTGGTCGTTTTCGACGTTCGGACGACTTTGTGTTCGGAAGATGGTGCGGAAGCGCTCTGAAAACTTGGGGTACTTTGAAAATTTTGGGAGCGATTGTGGTCATTCGCGATTACCTCGAAAACCAGCGCGACTACTGGGGTCGAAACCTTATTATGATTTGATCGCAATGTCGCGACACGCAAGGATCAGTGGTCGTTTTCGACGATCGGACGACTTTGTGTTCGGACGATGGTGCGGAAGGACTCTGAAAACTCGCGGTACTTTGAAAATTTAGGGAGCGATTGGGGTTATTCGCGATTATCTCGAAAACCAGCGCGAGGGCCGGGGTCGAAACATTAATATGAATTGATCGCAATGTCGCGAGTCGCAAGGATCAGTGGTCGTTTTCGACGATCGGACGACTTTGTTTTCGGACGATGGAGCGGAAGCACTCTGAAAACTCGCGGTACTTTGAAAATTTTGGGAGCGATTGGGGTTATTCGCGATTACCTCGAAAACCTGCGCGACGACCGGGGTCGAAACCTTTATATGAATTGATCGCAATGTCGCGACTCCCAAGGATCAGTGGTCGTTTTCAACGATCGGACGACTTTGTGTTCGTACGATGGTGCGGAAGGACTCTGACAACTCGCGGTACTTTGAAAATTTTGGGAGCGATTGTGGTCATTCGCGATTACCTCGAAAACCAGCGCGACGACCGGGGTCGAAACCTTTATATGAATTGATCGCAATGTCGCGACTCCCAAGGATCAGTGGTCGTTTTCGACGTTCGGACGACTTTGCGTTCGGAAGATGGTGCGAAAGCACTCTGAAAACTCGCGGTACTTTGAAAATTTAGGGAGCGATTGGAGTTATTCGCGATTATCTCGAAAACCAGCGCGAGGGCCGGGGTCGAAACCTTAATATGAATTGATCGCAATGTCGCGAGTCGCAAGGATCAGTGGTCGTTTTCGACGATCGGACGACTTTGTTTTCGGACGATGGAGCGGAAGCACTCTGAAAACTCGCGGTACTTTGAAAATTTTGGGAGCGATTGGGGTTATTCGCGATTATCTCGAAAACAAGCGCGAGGGCCGGGGTCGAAACCTTAATATGAATTGATCGCAATGTCACGACATGCAAGGATCAGTGGTCGTTTTCGACGTTCGGACGACTTTGTGTTCGGAAGATGGTGCTGAAGCACTCTGAAAACTCGCGGTACTTTGAAAATTTTGGGAGCGATTGGGGTTATTCGCGATAATCTCGAAAACCAGCGCGAGGGCCGGGGTCGAAACCTTAATATGAATTGATCGCAATGTCGCGACACGCAAGGATCAGCGGTCGTTGTCGAAGATCGGCTGACTTTGTGTTCGGAAGATTGTGCGGAAGCACTCTGAAAACTCGCGGTACTTTGAAAATTTTGGGAGCGATTGGGTTTATTCGCGATTATCTCGAAAATCAGCGCGAGGGCCGGGGTCGAAACCTTAATATGAATTGATCGCAATGTCGCGACATGCAAGGATCAGTGGTCGTTTTCGACGTTCGGACGACTTTGTGTTCGGAAGATGGTGCGGAAGCGCTCTGAAAACTTGGGGTACTTTGAAAATTTTGGGAGCGATTGTGGTCATTCGCGATTACCTCGAAAACCAGCGCGACTACTGGGGTCGAAACCTTATTATGATTTGATCGCAACGTCGCGACACGCAAGGATCAGTGGTCGTTTTCGACGATCGGACGACTTTGTGTTCGGACGATGGTGCGGAAGGACTCTGAAAACTCGCGGTACTTTGAAAATTTAGGGAGCGATTGGGGTTATTCGCGATTATCTCGAAAAGCAGCGCGACGACCGGGGTCGAAACCTTTATATGAATTGATCGCAATGTCGCGACTTCCAAGGATCAGTGGTCGTTTTCAACGATCGGACGACTTTGTGTTCGGACGATGGTGCGGAAGGACTCTGAAAACTCGCGGTACTTTGAAAATTTTTCGGACCGATTGGGGTTATTTGCGATTATCTCGAAAACCAGCGCGACGACCGGGGTCTAAACCTTTATATGAATTGATCGCAATGTCGGGACACGCAAGGATCAGTGGTCGTTTTCGACGATCGGACGACTTTGTGTTCGGAAGATGGTGCTGAAGCACTCTGAAAACCCGCGGTACTTTGAAAATTTTGGGAGCGATTGGGTTTATTCGCGATTATCTCGAAAACCAGCGCGAGGGCCGGGGTCGAAACCTTAATATGAATTGATCGCAATGTCGCGACATGCAAGGATCAGTGGTCGTTTTCGACGTTCGGACGACTTTGTGTTCGGAAGATGGTGCTGAAGCACTCTGAAAACTCGCGGTACTTTGAAAATTTTGGGAGCGATTGGGGTTATTCGCGATAATCTCGAAAACCAGCGCGAGGGCCGGGGTCGAAACCTTAATATGAATTGATCGCAATGTCGCGACACGCAAGGATCAGCGGTCGTTGTCGAAGATCGGATGACTTTGTGTTCGGAAGATGGTGCGGTAGCACTCTGAACACTTGGGGTACTTTGAAAATTTTGGGAGCGATTGTGGTCATTCGCGATTACCTCGAAAACCAGCGCGACGACCGGGGTCGAAACCTTTATATGAATTGATCGCAATGTCGCGACTCCCAAGGATCAGTGGTCGTTTTCAACGATCGGACGACTTTGTGTTCGGACGATGGAGCGGATGGACTCTGACAACTCGCGGTACTTTGAAAATTTTGGGAGTGATTGGGGTTATTCGCGATTATCTCGAAAATCAGCGCGACGACCGGGGTCGAAACCTTAATATGATTTGATCGCAATGTCCCGACACGCAAGGATCATTGGTCGTTTTCGACGTTCGGACGACTTTGCGTTCGGAAGATGGTGCGGAAGCACTCTGAAAACTCGCGGTACTTTGAAAATTTAGGGAGCGGTTGGGGTTATTCGCGATTACCTCGAAAACCAGCGCGACGACCGGGGTCGAAACCTTTATATGAATTGATCGCAATGTCGCGACTCCCAAGGATCAGTGGTCGTTTTCAACGATCGGACGACTTTGTGTTCGGACGATGGTGCGGAAGGACTCTGACAACTCGCGGTACTTTGAAAATTTTCGGAGCGATTGGGGTTATTCGCGATTATTTTGAAACTAGCGCGACGGCCGGGGTCGAAAACTTAATATGAATTGATCGCAATGTCGCGACACGCAATGATCAGTGGTCGTTGTCAAAGATCGGACGACTTTGTGTTCGGACGATGGTGCGAAAGGACTCTGACAACTCGCGGTACTTTGAAAATTTTGGGAGCGATTGGGGTTATTCGCGATTATCTCGAAAACCAGCGCGAGGGCCGGGGTCGAAACCTTAATATGAATTGATCGCAATGTCGCGACATGCAAGGATCAGTGGTCGTTTTCGACGTTCGGACGACTTTGTGTTCGGAAGATGGTGCGGAAGGACTCTGAAAACTCGCGGTACTTTGAAAATATTGGGCGCGATTGTGGTCATTCGCGATTACCTCGAAAACCAGCGCGACTACTGGGGTCGAAACCTTATTATGATTTGATCGCAATGTCGCGACACGCAAGGATCAGTGGTCGTTTTCGATGATCGGACGACTTTGTGTTCGGACGATGGTGCGGAAGGACTCTGAAAACTCGCGGTACTTTGAAAATTTAGGGAGCGATTGGGGTTATTCGCGATTATCTCGAAAATCAGCGCGACGACCGGGGTCGAAACCTTAATATGAATTGATCGCAATGTCCCGACACGCAAGGATCAGTGGTCGTTTTCGACGTTCGGACGACTTTGTGTTCGGAAGATGGTGCGGTAGCACTCTGAACACTTGGGGTACTTTGAAAATTTTTGGAGCGATTGTGGTCATTCGCGTTTACCTCGAAAACCAGCGCGACGACCGGGGTCGAAACCTTTATATGAATTGATCGCAATGTCGCGACTCCCAAGGATCAGTGGTCGTTTTCAACGATCGGACGACTTTGTGTTCGGACGATGGAGCGGATGGACTCTGACAACTCGCGGTACTTTGAAAATTTTGGGAGTGAATGGGGTTATTCGCGATTATCTCGAAAATCAGCGCGACGACCGGGGTCGAAACCTTAATATGAATTGATCGCAATGTCCCGACACGCAAGGATCAGTGGTCGTTTTCGACGTTCGGACGACTTTGCGTTCGGAAGATGGTGCGGAAGCACTCTGAAAACTCGCGGTACTTTGAAAATTTAGGGAGCGGTTGGGGTTATTCGCGATTACCTCGAAAACCAGCGCGACGACCGGGGTCGAAACCTTTATATGAATTGATCGCAATGTCGCGACTCCCAAGGATCAGTGGTCGTTTTCAACGATCGGACGACTTTGTGTTCGGACGATGGTGCGGAAGGACTCTGACAACTCGCGGTACTTTGAAAATTTTCGGAGCGATTGGGGTTATTCGCGATTATTTTGAAACTAGCGCGACGGCCGGGGTCGAAAACTTAATATGAATTGATCGCAATGTCGCGACACGCAATGATCAGTGGCCGTTGTCGAAGATCGGACGACTTTGTGTTCGGACGATGGTGCGAAAGGACTCTGAAAACTCGCGGTACTTTGAAAATTTTGGGAGCGATTGGGGTTATTCGGGATTATCTCGAAAACCAGCGCGAGGGCCGGGGTCGAAACCTTAATATGAATTGATCGCAATGTCGCGAGTCGCAAGCATCAGTGGTCGTTTTCGACGATCGGATGACTTTGTTTTCGGACGATGGAGCGGAAGCACTCTGAAAACTCGCGGTACTTTGAAAATTTTGGGAGCGATTGGGGTTATTCGTGATTATCTCGAAAACCAGCGCGACGACCGGGGTCGAAATCTTAATATGAATTGATCGCAATATCGGGACACGCAAGGATCAGTGGTCGTTTTCTACAATCGGACGACTTTGTGTTCGGACGATGGTGCGGAAGCGCTCTGAAAACTTGGGGTACTTTCAAATTTTGGGAGCGATTGTGGTCATTCGCGATTACCTCGAAAACCAGCGCGACTACTGGGGTCGAAACCTTATTATGATTTGATCGCAATGTCGCGACACGCAAGGATCAGTGGTCGTTTTCGACGATCGGACGACTTTGTGTTCGGACGATGGTGCGGAAGGACTCTGAAAACTCGCGGTACTTTGAAAATTTAGGGAGCGATTGGGGTTATTCGCGATTATCTCGAAAACCAGCGCGACGACCGGGGTCGAAACCTTTATATGAATTGATCGCAATGTCGCGACTCCCAAGGATCTGTGGTCGTTTTCAACGATCGGACGACTTTGTGTTCGGACGATGGTGCGGAAGGACTCTGACAACTCGCGGTACTTTGAAAATTTTCGGAGCGATTGGGGTTATTCGCGATTATTTTGGAACTAGCGCGACGGCCGGGGTCGAAAACTTAATATGAATTGATCGCAATGTCGCGACACGCAATGATCAGTGGTCGTTGTCGAAGATCGGACGACTTTGTGTTCGGAAGATTGTGCGGAAGCACTCTGAAAACTCGCGGTACTTTGAAAATTTTGGGAGCGATTGGGTTTATTCGCGATTATTTCGAAAATCAGCGCGAGGGCCGGGGTCGAAACCTTAATATGAATTGATCGCAATGTCGCGACATGCAAGGATCAGTGGTCGTTTTCGACGTTCGGACGACTTTGTGTTCGGAAGATGGTGCGGAAGCGCTCTGAAAACTTGGGGTACTTTGAAAATTTTGGGAGCGATTGTGGTCATTCGCGATTACCTCGAAAACCAGCGCGACTACTGGGGTCGAAACCTTATTATGATTTGATCGCAATGTCGCGACACGCAAGGATCAGTGGTCGTTTTCGACGATCGGACGACTTTGTGTTCGGACGATGGTGCGGAAGGACTCTGAAAACTCGCGGTACTTTGAAAATTTAGGGAGCGATTGGGGTTATTCGCGATTATCTCGAAAACCAGCGCGAGGGCCGGGGTCGAAACATTAATATGAATTGATCGCAATGTCGCGAGTCGCAAGGATCAGTGGTCGTTTTCGACGATCGGACGACTTTGTTTTCGGACGATGGAGCGGAAGCACTCTGAAAACTCGCGGTACTTTGAAAATTTTGGGAGCGATTGGGGTTATTCGCGATTACCTCGAAAACCTGCGCGACGACCGGGGTCGAAACCTTTATATGAATTGATCGCAATGTCGCGACTCCCAAGGATCAGTGGTCGTTTTCAACGATCGGACGACTTTGTGTTCGTACGATGGTGCGGAAGGACTCTGACAACTCGCGGTACTTTGAAAATTTTGGGAGCGATTGTGGTCATTCGCGATTACCTCGAAAACCAGCGCGACGACCGGGGTCGAAACCTTTATATGAATTGATCGCAATGTCGCGACTCCCAAGGATCAGTGGTCGTTTTCGACGTTCGGACGACTTTGCGTTCGGAAGATGGTGCGAAAGCACTCTGAAAACTCGCGGTACTTTGAAAATTTAGGGAGCGATTGGAGTTATTCGCGATTATCTCGAAAACCAGCGCGAGGGCCGGGGTCGAAACCTTAATATGAATTGATCGCAATGTCGCGAGTCGCAAGGATCAGTGGTCGTTTTCGACGATCGGACGACTTTGTTTTCGGACGATGGAGCGGAAGCACTCTGAAAACTCGCGGTACTTTGAAAATTTTGGGAGCGATTGGGGTTATTCGCGATTATCTCGAAAACAAGCGCGAGGGCCGGGGTCGAAACCTTAATATGAATTGATCGCAATGTCACGACATGCAAGGATCAGTGGTCGTTTTCGACGTTCGGACGACTTTGTGTTCGGAAGATGGTGCTGAAGCACTCTGAAAACTCGCGGTACTTTGAAAATTTTGGGAGCGATTGGGGTTATTCGCGATAATCTCGAAAACCAGCGCGAGGGCCGGGGTCGAAACCTTAATATGAATTGATCGCAATGTCGCGACACGCAAGGATCAGCGGTCGTTGTCGAAGATCGGCTGACTTTGTGTTCGGAAGATTGTGCGGAAGCACTCTGAAAACTCGCGGTACTTTGAAAATTTTGGGAGCGATTGGGTTTATTCGCGATTATCTCGAAAATCAGCGCGAGGGCCGGGGTCGAAACCTTAATATGAATTGATCGCAATGTCGCGACATGCAAGGATCAGTGGTCGTTTTCGACGTTCGGACGACTTTGTGTTCGGAAGATGGTGCGGAAGCGCTCTGAAAACTTGGGGTACTTTGAAAATTTTGGGAGCGATTGTGGTCATTCGCGATTACCTCGAAAACCAGCGCGACTACTGGGGTCGAAACCTTATTATGATTTGATCGCAACGTCGCGACACGCAAGGATCAGTGGTCGTTTTCGACGATCGGACGACTTTGTGTTCGGACGATGGTGCGGAAGGACTCTGAAAACTCGCGGTACTTTGAAAATTTAGGGAGCGATTGGGGTTATTCGCGATTATCTCGAAAAGCAGCGCGACGACCGGGGTCGAAACCTTTATATGAATTGATCGCAATGTCGCGACTTCCAAGGATCAGTGGTCGTTTTCAACGATCGGACGACTTTGTGTTCGGACGATGGTGCGGAAGGACTCTGAAAACTCGCGGTACTTTGAAAATTTTTCGGACCGATTGGGGTTATTTGCGATTATCTCGAAAACCAGCGCGACGACCGGGGTCTAAACCTTTATATGAATTGATCGCAATGTCGGGACACGCAAGGATCAGTGGTCGTTTTCGACGATCGGACGACTTTGTGTTCGGAAGATGGTGCTGAAGCACTCTGAAAACCCGCGGTACTTTGAAAATTTTGGGAGCGATTGGGTTTATTCGCGATTATCTCGAAAACCAGCGCGAGGGCCGGGGTCGAAACCTTAATATGAATTGATCGCAATGTCGCGACATGCAAGGATCAGTGGTCGTTTTCGACGTTCGGACGACTTTGTGTTCGGAAGATGGTGCTGAAGCACTCTGAAAACTCGCGGTACTTTGAAAATTTTGGGAGCGATTGGGGTTATTCGCGATAATCTCGAAAACCAGCGCGAGGGCCGGGGTCGAAACCTTAATATGAATTGATCGCAATGTCGCGACACGCAAGGATCAGCGGTCGTTGTCGAAGATCGGATGACTTTGTGTTCGGAAGATGGTGCGGTAGCACTCTGAACACTTGGGGTACTTTGAAAATTTTGGGAGCGATTGTGGTCATTCGCGATTACCTCGAAAACCAGCGCGACGACCGGGGTCGAAACCTTTATATGAATTGATCGCAATGTCGCGACTCCCAAGGATCAGTGGTCGTTTTCAACGATCGGACGACTTTGTGTTCGGACGATGGAGCGGATGGACTCTGACAACTCGCGGTACTTTGAAAATTTTGGGAGTGATTGGGGTTATTCGCGATTATCTCGAAAATCAGCGCGACGACCGGGGTCGAAACCTTAATATGATTTGATCGCAATGTCCCGACACGCAAGGATCATTGGTCGTTTTCGACGTTCGGACGACTTTGCGTTCGGAAGATGGTGCGGAAGCACTCTGAAAACTCGCGGTACTTTGAAAATTTAGGGAGCGGTTGGGGTTATTCGCGATTACCTCGAAAACCAGCGCGACGACCGGGGTCGAAACCTTTATATGAATTGATCGCAATGTCGCGACTCCCAAGGATCAGTGGTCGTTTTCAACGATCGGACGACTTTGTGTTCGGACGATGGTGCGGAAGGACTCTGACAACTCGCGGTACTTTGAAAATTTTCGGAGCGATTGGGGTTATTCGCGATTATTTTGAAACTAGCGCGACGGCCGGGGTCGAAAACTTAATATGAATTGATCGCAATGTCGCGACACGCAATGATCAGTGGTCGTTGTCAAAGATCGGACGACTTTGTGTTCGGACGATGGTGCGAAAGGACTCTGACAACTCGCGGTACTTTGAAAATTTTGGGAGCGATTGGGGTTATTCGCGATTATCTCGAAAACCAGCGCGAGGGCCGGGGTCGAAACCTTAATATGAATTGATCGCAATGTCGCGACATGCAAGGATCAGTGGTCGTTTTCGACGTTCGGACGACTTTGTGTTCGGAAGATGGTGCGGAAGGACTCTGAAAACTCGCGGTACTTTGAAAATATTGGGCGCGATTGTGGTCATTCGCGATTACCTCGAAAACCAGCGCGACTACTGGGGTCGAAACCTTATTATGATTTGATCGCAATGTCGCGACACGCAAGGATCAGTGGTCGTTTTCGATGATCGGACGACTTTGTGTTCGGACGATGGTGCGGAAGGACTCTGAAAACTCGCGGTACTTTGAAAATTTAGGGAGCGATTGGGGTTATTCGCGATTATCTCGAAAATCAGCGCGACGACCGGGGTCGAAACCTTAATATGAATTGATCGCAATGTCCCGACACGCAAGGATCAGTGGTCGTTTTCGACGTTCGGACGACTTTGTGTTCGGAAGATGGTGCGGTAGCACTCTGAACACTTGGGGTACTTTGAAAATTTTTGGAGCGATTGTGGTCATTCGCGTTTACCTCGAAAACCAGCGCGACGACCGGGGTCGAAACCTTTATATGAATTGATCGCAATGTCGCGACTCCCAAGGATCAGTGGTCGTTTTCAACGATCGGACGACTTTGTGTTCGGACGATGGAGCGGATGGACTCTGACAACTCGCGGTACTTTGAAAATTTTGGGAGTGAATGGGGTTATTCGCGATTATCTCGAAAATCAGCGCGACGACCGGGGTCGAAACCTTAATATGAATTGATCGCAATGTCCCGACACGCAAGGATCAGTGGTCGTTTTCGACGTTCGGACGACTTTGCGTTCGGAAGATGGTGCGGAAGCACTCTGAAAACTCGCGGTACTTTGAAAATTTAGGGAGCGGTTGGGGTTATTCGCGATTACCTCGAAAACCAGCGCGACGACCGGGGTCGAAACCTTTATATGAATTGATCGCAATGTCGCGACTCCCAAGGATCAGTGGTCGTTTTCAACGATCGGACGACTTTGTGTTCGGACGATGGTGCGGAAGGACTCTGACAACTCGCGGTACTTTGAAAATTTTCGGAGCGATTGGGGTTATTCGCGATTATTTTGAAACTAGCGCGACGGCCGGGGTCGAAAACTTAATATGAATTGATCGCAATGTCGCGACACGCAATGATCAGTGGCCGTTGTCGAAGATCGGACGACTTTGTGTTCGGACGATGGTGCGAAAGGACTCTGACAACTCGCGGTACTTTGAAAATTTTGGGAGCGATTGGGGTCATTCGCGATTACCTCGAAAACCAGCGCGACGACCGGGGTCGAAACCTTAATATGAATTGATCGCAATGTAGCGACATGCAGGGATCAGTGGTCGTTTTCGACTTTCGGACGACTTTGTGTTCGGAAGATGGTGCGGAAGCACTCTGAAAACTCGCGGTACATTGAAAATTTTGGGAGCGATTGGGGTTATTCGCGATTATCTCGAAAACCAGCGCGACGACCGGGGTCGAAACCTTAATATGAATTGATCGCAATGTCGCGGCACGCAAGGATCAGTGGTCGTTTTCTACAATCGGACGACTTTGTGTTCGGGCGATGGTGCGGAAGCACTCTGAAAACTCGCGGTACTTTGAAAATTTTGGGAGCGATTGGGGTTATTCGCGATTATCTCGAAAACCAGCGCGAGGGCCGGGGTCGAAAGCTTAATATGAATTGATCGCAATGTCGCGAGTCGCAAGGATCAGTGGTCGTTTTCGACGATCGGACGACTTTGTGTTCGGACGATGGTGCGAAAGGACTCTGACAACTCGCGGTACTTTGAAAATTTAGGGAGCGATTGGGGTTATTCGCGATTATCTCGAAAACCAGCGCGAGGGCCGGGGTCGAAACCTTAATATGAATTGATCGCAATGTAGCGACATGCAGGGATCAGTGGTCGTTTTCGACTTTCGGACGACTTTGTGTTCGGAAGATGGTGCGGAAGCACTCTGAAAACTCGCGGTACATTGAAAATTTTGGGAGCGATTGGGGTCATTCGCGATTACCTCGAAAACCAGCGCGAGGGCCGGGGTCGAAACCTTAATATGAATTGATCGCAATGTAGCGACATGCAGGGATCAGTGGTCGTTTTCGACTTTCGGACGACTTTGTGTTCGGAAGATGGTGCGGAAGCACTCTGAAAACTCGCGGTACATTGAAAATTTTGGGAGCGATTGGGGTCATTCGCGATTACCTCGAAAACCAGCGCGACGACCGGGGTCGAAACCTTATTATGATTTGATCGCAATGTCGCGACACGCAAGGATCAGTGGTCGTTTTCGATGATCGGACGACTTTGTGTTCGGACGATGGTGCGGAAGGACTCTGAAAACTCGCGGTACTTTGAAAATTTAGGGAGCGATTGGGGTTATTCGCGATTATTTTGAAACTAGCGCGACGGCCGGGGTCGAAAACTTAATATGAATTGATCGCAATGTCGCGACACGCAATGATCAGTGGTCGTTGTCAAAGATCGGACGACTTTGTGTTCGGACGATGGTGCGAAAGGACTCTGACAACTCGCGGTACTTTGAAAATTTTGGGAGCGATTGGGGTTATTCGCGATTATCTCGAAAACCAGCGCGAGGGCCGGGGTCGAAACCTTAATATGAATTGATCGCAATGTCGCGACATGCAAGGATCAGTGGTCGTTTTCGACGTTCGGACGACTTTGTGTTCGGAAGATGGTGCGGAAGGACTCTGAAAACTCGCGGTACTTTGAAAATATTGGGCGCGATTGTGGTCATTCGCGATTACCTCGAAAACCAGCGCGACTACTGGGGTCGAAACCTTATTATGATTTGATCGCAATGTCGCGACACGCAAGGATCAGTGGTCGTTTTCGATGATCGGACGACTTTGTGTTCGGACGATGGTGCGGAAGGACTCTGAAAACTCGCGGTACTTTGAAAATTTAGGGAGCGATTGGGGTTATTCGCGATTATCTCGAAAATCAGCGCGACGACCGGGGTCGAAACCTTAATATGAATTGATCGCAATGTCCCGACACGCAAGGATCAGTGGTCGTTTTCGACGTTCGGACGACTTTGTGTTCGGAAGATGGTGCGGTAGCACTCTGAACACTTGGGGTACTTTGAAAATTTTTGGAGCGATTGTGGTCATTCGCGTTTACCTCGAAAACCAGCGCGACGACCGGGGTCGAAACCTTTATATGAATTGATCGCAATGTCGCGACTCCCAAGGATCAGTGGTCGTTTTCAACGATCGGACGACTTTGTGTTCGGACGATGGAGCGGATGGACTCTGACAACTCGCGGTACTTTGAAAATTTTGGGAGTGAATGGGGTTATTCGCGATTATCTCGAAAATCAGCGCGACGACCGGGGTCGAAACCTTAATATGAATTGATCGCAATGTCCCGACACGCAAGGATCAGTGGTCGTTTTCGACGTTCGGACGACTTTGCGTTCGGAAGATGGTGCGGAAGCACTCTGAAAACTCGCGGTACTTTGAAAATTTAGGGAGCGGTTGGGGTTATTCGCGATTACCTCGAAAACCAGCGCGACGACCGGGGTCGAAACCTTTATATGAATTGATCGCAATGTCGCGACTCCCAAGGATCAGTGGTCGTTTTCAACGATCGGACGACTTTGTGTTCGGACGATGGTGCGGAAGGACTCTGACAACTCGCGGTACTTTGAAAATTTTCGGAGCGATTGGGGTTATTCGCGATTATTTTGAAACTAGCGCGACGGCCGGGGTCGAAAACTTAATATGAATTGATCGCAATGTCGCGACACGCAATGATCAGTGGCCGTTGTCGAAGATCGGACGACTTTGTGTTCGGACGATGGTGCGAAAGGACTCTGACAACTCGCGGTACTTTGAAAATTTTGGGAGCGATTGGGGTCATTCGCGATTACCTCGAAAACCAGCGCGACGACCGGGGTCGAAACCTTAATATGAATTGATCGCAATGTAGCGACATGCAGGGATCAGTGGTCGTTTTCGACTTTCGGACGACTTTGTGTTCGGAAGATGGTGCGGAAGCACTCTGAAAACTCGCGGTACATTGAAAATTTTGGGAGCGATTGGGGTTATTCGCGATTATCTCGAAAACCAGCGCGACGACCGGGGTCGAAACCTTAATATGAATTGATCGCAATGTCGCGGCACGCAAGGATCAGTGGTCGTTTTCTACAATCGGACGACTTTGTGTTCGGGCGATGGTGCGGAAGCACTCTGAAAACTCGCGGTACTTTGAAAATTTTGGGAGCGATTGGGGTTATTCGCGATTATCTCGAAAACCAGCGCGAGGGCCGGGGTCGAAAGCTTAATATGAATTGATCGCAATGTCGCGAGTCGCAAGGATCAGTGGTCGTTTTCGACGATCGGACGACTTTGTGTTCGGACGATGGTGCGAAAGGACTCTGACAACTCGCGGTACTTTGAAAATTTAGGGAGCGATTGGGGTTATTCGCGATTATCTCGAAAACCAGCGCGAGGGCCGGGGTCGAAACCTTAATATGAATTGATCGCAATGTAGCGACATGCAGGGATCAGTGGTCGTTTTCGACTTTCGGACGACTTTGTGTTCGGAAGATGGTGCGGAAGCACTCTGAAAACTCGCGGTACATTGAAAATTTTGGGAGCGATTGGGGTCATTCGCGATTACCTCGAAAACCAGCGCGAGGGCCGGGGTCGAAACCTTAATATGAATTGATCGCAATGTAGCGACATGCAGGGATCAGTGGTCGTTTTCGACTTTCGGACGACTTTGTGTTCGGAAGATGGTGCGGAAGCACTCTGAAAACTCGCGGTACATTGAAAATTTTGGGAGCGATTGGGGTCATTCGCGATTACCTCGAAAACCAGCGCGACGACCGGGGTCGAAACCTTATTATGATTTGATCGCAATGTCGCGACACGCAAGGATCAGTGGTCGTTTTCGATGATCGGACGACTTTGTGTTCGGACGATGGTGCGGAAGGACTCTGAAAACTCGCGGTACTTTGAAAATTTAGGGAGCGATTGGGGTTATTCGCGATTATTTTGAAACTAGCGCGACGGCCGGGGTCGAAAACTTAATATGAATTGATCGCAATGTCGCGACACGCAATGATCAGTGGTCGTTGTCAAAGATCGGACGACTTTGTGTTCGGACGATGGTGCGAAAGGACTCTGACAACTCGCGGTACTTTGAAAATTTTGGGAGCGATTGGGGTTATTCGCGATTATCTCGAAAACCAGCGCGAGGGCCGGGGTCGAAACCTTAATATGAATTGATCGCAATGTCGCGACATGCAAGGATCAGTGGTCGTTTTCGACGTTCGGACGACTTTGTGTTCGGAAGATGGTGCGGAAGGACTCTGAAAACTCGCGGTACTTTGAAAATATTGGGCGCGATTGTGGTCATTCGCGATTACCTCGAAAACCAGCGCGACTACTGGGGTCGAAACCTTATTATGATTTGATCGCAATGTCGCGACACGCAAGGATCAGTGGTCGTTTTCGATGATCGGACGACTTTGTGTTCGGACGATGGTGCGGAAGGACTCTGAAAACTCGCGGTACTTTGAAAATTTAGGGAGCGATTGGGGTTATTCGCGATTATCTCGAAAATCAGCGCGACGACCGGGGTCGAAACCTTAATATGAATTGATCGCAATGTCCCGACACGCAAGGATCAGTGGTCGTTTTCGACGTTCGGACGACTTTGTGTTCGGAAGATGGTGCGGTAGCACTCTGAACACTTGGGGTACTTTGAAAATTTTTGGAGCGATTGTGGTCATTCGCGTTTACCTCGAAAACCAGCGCGACGACCGGGGTCGAAACCTTTATATGAATTGATCGCAATGTCGCGACTCCCAAGGATCAGTGGTCGTTTTCAACGATCGGACGACTTTGTGTTCGGACGATGGAGCGGATGGACTCTGACAACTCGCGGTACTTTGAAAATTTTGGGAGTGAATGGGGTTATTCGCGATTATCTCGAAAATCAGCGCGACGACCGGGGTCGAAACCTTAATATGAATTGATCGCAATGTCCCGACACGCAAGGATCAGTGGTCGTTGTCGAAGATCGGACGACTTTGTGTTCGGACGATGGTGCGAAAGGACTCTGACAACTCGCGGTACTTTGAAAATTTTGGGAGCGATTGGGGTCATTCGCGATTACCTCGAAAACCAGCGCGACGACCGGGGTCGAAACCTTAATATGAATTGATCGCAATGTAGCGACATGCAGGGATCAGTGGTCGTTTTCGACTTTCGGACGACTTTGTGTTCGGAAGATGGTGCGGAAGCACTCTGAAAACTCGCGGTACATTGAAAATTTTGGGAGCGATTGGGGTTATTCGCGATTATCTCGAAAACCAGCGCGACGACCGGGGTCGAAACCTTAATATGAATTGATCGCAATGTCGCGGCACGCAAGGATCAGTGGTCGTTTTCTACAATCGGACGACTTTGTGTTCGGGCGATGGTGCGGAAGCACTCTGAAAACTCGCGGTACTTTGAAAATTTTGGGAGCGATTGGGGTTATTCGCGATTATCTCGAAAACCAGCGCGAGGGCCGGGGTCGAAAGCTTAATATGAATTGATCGCAATGTCGCGAGTCGCAAGGATCAGTGGTCGTTTTCGACGATCGGACGACTTTGTGTTCGGACGATGGTGCGAAAGGACTCTGACAACTCGCGGTACTTTGAAAATTTAGGGAGCGATTGGGGTTATTCGCGATTATCTCGAAAACCAGCGCGAGGGCCGGGGTCGAAACCTTAATATGAATTGATCGCAATGTAGCGACATGCAGGGATCAGTGGTCGTTTTCGACTTTCGGACGACTTTGTGTTCGGAAGATGGTGCGGAAGCACTCTGAAAACTCGCGGTACATTGAAAATTTTGGGAGCGATTGGGGTCATTCGCGATTACCTCGAAAACCAGCGCGACGACCGGGGTCGAAACCTTAATATGAATTGATCGCAATGTAGCGACATGCAGGGATCAGTGGTCGTTTTCGACTTTCGGACGACTTTGTGTTCGGAAGATGGTGCGGAAGCACTCTGAAAACTCGCGGTACTTTGAAAATTTAGGGAGCGATTGGGGTTATTCGCGATTATCTCGAAAACCAGCGCGAGGGCCGGGGTCGAAAGCTTAATATGAATTGATCGCAATGTCGCGAGTCGCAAGGATCAGTGGTCGTTTTCGACGATCGGACGACTTTGTTTTCGGACGATGGAGCGGAAGCACTCTGAAAACTCGCGGTACTTTGAAAATTTTGGGAGCGATTGGGGTTATTCGCGATTATCTCGAAAACCAGCGCGAGGGCCGGGGTCGAAACCTTAATATGAATTGATCGCAATGTCACGACATGCAAGTGTCAGTGGTCGTTTTCGACGTTCGGACGACTTTGTGTTCGGAAGATGGTGCGGTAGCACTCTGAAAACTTGGAGTACTTTGAAAATTTTGGGAGCGATTGTGGTCATTCGCGATTACCTCGAAAACCAGCGCGACGACCGGGGTCGAAACCTTTATATGAATTGATCGCAATGTCGCGACTCCCAAGGATCAGTGGTCGTTTTCAATGATCGGACGTTTTTGTGTTCGGACGATGGTGCGGAAGGACTCTGACAACTCGCGGTACTTTGAAAATTTTCGGAGCGATTGGGGTTATTCGCGATTATTTTGAAACTAGCGCGACGGCCGGGGTCGAAACCTTAATATGAATTGATCGCAATGTCCCGACACGCAAGGATCATTGGTCGTTTTCGACGTTCGGACGACTTTGCGTTCGGAAGATGGTGCGGAAGCACTCTGAAAACTCGCGGTACTTTGAAAATTTAGGGAGCGGTTGGGGTTATTCGCGATTACCTCGAAAACCAGCGCGACGACCGGGGTCGAAACCTTTATATGAATTGATCGCAATGTCGCGACTCCCAAGGATCAGTGGTCGTTTTCAACGATCGGACGACTTTGTGTTCGGACGATGGTGCGGAAGGACTCTGACAACTCGCGGTACTTTGAAAATTTTCGGAGCGATTGGGGTTATTCGCGATTATTTTGAAACTAGCGCGACGGCCGGGGTCGAAAACTTAATATGAATTGATCGCAATGTCGCGACACGCAATGATCAGTGGTCGTTGTCAAAGATCGGACGACTTTGTGTTCGGACGATGGTGCGAAAGGACTCTGACAACTCGCGGTACTTTGAAAATTTTGGGAGCGATTGGGGTTATTCGCGATTATCTCGAAAACCAGCGCGAGGGCCGGGGTCGAAACCTTAATATGAATTGATCGCAATGTCGCGACATGCAAGGATCAGTGGTCGTTTTCGACGTTCGGACGACTTTGTGTTCGGAAGATGGTGCGGAAGGACTCTGAAAACTCGCGGTACTTTGAAAATATTGGGCGCGATTGTGGTCATTCGCGATTACCTCGAAAACCAGCGCGACTACTGGGGTCGAAACCTTATTATGATTTGATCGCAATGTCGCGACACGCAAGGATCAGTGGTCGTTTTCGATGATCGGACGACTTTGTGTTCGGACGATGGTGCGGAAGGACTCTGAAAACTCGCGGTACTTTGAAAATTTAGGGAGCGATTGGGGTTATTCGCGATTATCTCGAAAATCAGCGCGACGACCGGGGTCGAAACCTTAATATGAATTGATCGCAATGTCCCGACACGCAAGGATCAGTGGTCGTTTTCGACGTTCGGACGACTTTGTGTTCGGAAGATGGTGCGGTAGCACTCTGAACACTTGGGGTACTTTGAAAATTTTTGGAGCGATTGTGGTCATTCGCGTTTACCTCGAAAACCAGCGCGACGACCGGGGTCGAAACCTTTATATGAATTGATCGCAATGTCGCGACTCCCAAGGATCAGTGGTCGTTTTCAACGATCGGACGACTTTGTGTTCGGACGATGGAGCGGATGGACTCTGACAACTCGCGGTACTTTGAAAATTTTGGGAGTGAATGGGGTTATTCGCGATTATCTCGAAAATCAGCGCGACGACCGGGGTCGAAACCTTAATATGAATTGATCGCAATGTCCCGACACGCAAGGATCAGTGGTCGTTTTCGACGTTCGGACGACTTTGCGTTCGGAAGATGGTGCGGAAGCACTCTGAAAACTCGCGGTACTTTGAAAATTTAGGGAGCGGTTGGGGTTATTCGCGATTACCTCGAAAACCAGCGCGACGACCGGGGTCGAAACCTTTATATGAATTGATCGCAATGTCGCGACTCCCAAGGATCAGTGGTCGTTTTCAACGATCGGACGACTTTGTGTTCGGACGATGGTGCGGAAGGACTCTGACAACTCGCGGTACTTTGAAAATTTTCGGAGCGATTGGGGTTATTCGCGATTATTTTGAAACTAGCGCGACGGCCGGGGTCGAAAACTTAATATGAATTGATCGCAATGTCGCGACACGCAATGATCAGTGGCCGTTGTCGAAGATCGGACGACTTTGTGTTCGGACGATGGTGCGAAAGGACTCTGACAACTCGCGGTACTTTGAAAATTTTGGGAGCGATTGGGGTCATTCGCGATTACCTCGAAAACCAGCGCGACGACCGGGGTCGAAACCTTAATATGAATTGATCGCAATGTAGCGACATGCAGGGATCAGTGGTCGTTTTCGACTTTCGGACGACTTTGTGTTCGGAAGATGGTGCGGAAGCACTCTGAAAACTCGCGGTACATTGAAAATTTTGGGAGCGATTGGGGTTATTCGCGATTATCTCGAAAACCAGCGCGACGACCGGGGTCGAAACCTTAATATGAATTGATCGCAATGTCGCGGCACGCAAGGATCAGTGGTCGTTTTCTACAATCGGACGACTTTGTGTTCGGGCGATGGTGCGGAAGCACTCTGAAAACTCGCGGTACTTTGAAAATTTTGGGAGCGATTGGGGTTATTCGCGATTATCTCGAAAACCAGCGCGAGGGCCGGGGTCGAAAGCTTAATATGAATTGATCGCAATGTCGCGAGTCGCAAGGATCAGTGGTCGTTTTCGACGATCGGACGACTTTGTGTTCGGACGATGGTGCGAAAGGACTCTGACAACTCGCGGTACTTTGAAAATTTAGGGAGCGATTGGGGTTATTCGCGATTATCTCGAAAACCAGCGCGAGGGCCGGGGTCGAAACCTTAATATGAATTGATCGCAATGTAGCGACATGCAGGGATCAGTGGTCGTTTTCGACTTTCGGACGACTTTGTGTTCGGAAGATGGTGCGGAAGCACTCTGAAAACTCGCGGTACATTGAAAATTTTGGGAGCGATTGGGGTCATTCGCGATTACCTCGAAAACCAGCGCGACGACCGGGGTCGAAACCTTAATATGAATTGATCGCAATGTAGCGACATGCAGGGATCAGTGGTCGTTTTCGACTTTCGGACGACTTTGTGTTCGGAAGATGGTGCGGAAGCACTCTGAAAACTCGCGGTACTTTGAAAATTTAGGGAGCGATTGGGGTTATTCGCGATTATCTCGAAAACCAGCGCGAGGGCCGGGGTCGAAAGCTTAATATGAATTGATCGCAATGTCGCGAGTCGCAAGGATCAGTGGTCGTTTTCGACGATCGGACGACTTTGTTTTCGGACGATGGAGCGGAAGCACTCTGAAAACTCGCGGTACTTTGAAAATTTTGGGAGCGATTGGGGTTATTCGCGATTATCTCGAAAACCAGCGCGAGGGCCGGGGTCGAAACCTTAATATGAATTGATCGCAATGTCACGACATGCAAGTGTCAGTGGTCGTTTTCGACGTTCGGACGACTTTGTGTTCGGAAGATGGTGCGGTAGCACTCTGAAAACTTGGAGTACTTTGAAAATTTTGGGAGCGATTGTGGTCATTCGCGATTACCTCGAAAACCAGCGCGACGACCGGGGTCGAAACCTTTATATGAATTGATCGCAATGTCGCGACTCCCAAGGATCAGTGGTCGTTTTCAATGATCGGACGTTTTTGTGTTCGGACGATGGTGCGGAAGGACTCTGACAACTCGCGGTACTTTGAAAATTTTCGGAGCGATTGGGGTTATTCGCGATTATTTTGAAACTAGCGCGACGGCCGGGGTCGAAAACTTAATATGAATTGATCGCAATGTCGCGACACGCAAGGATCAGTGGTCGTTTTCGACTTTCGGACGACATTGTGTTCGGAAGATGGTGCGGAAGCACTCTGAAAACTCGCGGTACTTTGAAAATTTTGGGAGCGATTGGGGTTATTCAAGATTATCTCGAAAACCAGCGCGAGGGCCGGGGTCGAAACCTTAATATGAATTGATCGCAATGTAGCGACATGCAAGGATCAGTGGTCGTTTTCCACTTTCGGACGACATTGTGTTCGGAAGATGGTGCGGAAGCACTCTGAAAACTCGCGGTACTTTGAAAATTTTGGGAGCGATTGGGGTTATTCGCGATTATCTCGAAAACCAGCGCGAGGGCCGGGGTCGAAACCTTAATATGAATTGATCGCAATGTCGCGACATGCAAGGATCAGTGGTCGTTTTCGACGTTCGGACGACTTTGTGTTCGGAAGATGGTGCGGAAGGACTCTGAAAACTCGCGGTACATTGAAAATTTTGGGAGCGATTGGGGTTATTCGCGATTATCTCGAAAACCAGCGCGACGACCGGGGTCGAAACCTTAATATGAATTGATCGCAATGTCGCGGCACGCAAGGATCAGTGGTCGTTTTCTACAATCGGACGACTTTGTGTTTGGGCGATGGTGCGGAAGGACTCTGACAACTCGCGGTACTTTGAAAATTTTGGGAGCGATTGTGGTCATTCGCGATTACCTCGAAAACCAGCGCGACGACCGGGTTCGAAACCTTTATATGAATTGATCGCAATGTCGCGACTCCCGAGGATCAGTGGTCGTTTTCGACGTTCGGACGACTTTGCGTTAGGAAGATGGTGCGGAAGCACTCTGAAAACTCGCGGTACTTTGAAAATTTAGGGAGCGATTGGGGTTATTCGCGATTATCTCGAAAAGCAGCGCGAGGGGCGGGGTCGAAACCTTAATATGAATTGATCGCAATGTCGCGAGTCTCAAGGATCAGTGGTCGTTTTCGACGATCGGACGACTTTGTTTTCGACGATGGAGCGGAAGCACTCTGAAAACTCGCGGTACTTTGAAAATTTTGGGAGCGATTGGGGTTATTCGCGATTATCTCGAAAACCAGCGCGACGACCGGGGTCGAAACCTTAATATGAATTGATCGCAATGTCGCGGCACGCAAGGATCAGTGGTCGTTTTCTACAATCGGACGACTTTGTGTTCGGGCGATGGTGCGGAAGGACTCTGACAACTCGCGGTACTTTGAAAATTTAGGGAGCGATTGGGGTTATTCGCGATTATCTCGAAAACCAGCGCGAGGGCCGGGGTCGAAAGCTTAATATGAATTGATCGCAATGTCGCGAGTCGCAAGGATCAGTGGTCGTTTTCGACGATCGGACGACTTTGTTTTCGGACGATGGAGCGGAAGCACTCTGAAAACTCGCGGTACTTTGAAAATTTTGGGAGCGATTGGGGTTATTCGCGATTATCTCGAAAACCAGCGCGAGGGCCGGGGTCGAAACCTTAATATGAATTGATCGCAATGTCACGACATGCAAGTGTCAGTGGTCGTTTTCGACGTTCGGACGACTTTGTGTTCGGAAGATGGTGCGGTAGCACTCTGAAAACTTGGAGTACTTTGAAAATTTTGGGAGCGATTGTGGTCATTCGCGATTACCTCGAAAACCAGCGCGACGACCGGGGTCGAAACCTTTATATGAATTGATCGCAATGTCGCGACTCCCAAGGATCAGTGGTCGTTTTCAATGATCGGACGACTTTGTGTTCGGACGATGGTGCGGAAGGACTCTGACAACTCGCGGTACTTTGAAAATTTTCGGAGCGATTGGGGTTATTCGCGATTATTTTGAAACTAGCGCGACGGCCGGGGTCGAAAACTTAATATGAATTGATCGCAATGTCGCGACACGCAAGGATCAGTGGTCGTTTTCGACTTTCGGACGACATTGCGTTCGGAAGATGGTGCGGAAGCACTCTGAAAACTCGCGGTACTTTGAAAATTTTGGGAGCGATTGGGGTTATTCAAGATTATCTCGAAAACCAGCGCGAGGGCCGGGGTCGAAACCTTAATATGAATTGATCGCAATGTAGCGACATGCAAGGATCATTGGTCGTTTTCCACTTTCGGACGACATTGTGTTCGGAAGATGGTGCGGAAGCACTCTGAAAACTCGCGGTACTTTGAAAATTTTGGGAGCGATTGGGGTTATTCGCGATTATCTCGAAAACCAGCGCGAGGGCCGGGGTCGAAACCTTAATATGAATTGATCGCAATGTCGCGACATGCAAGGATCAGTGGTCGTTTTCGACGTTCGGACGACTTTGTGTTCGGAAGATGGTGCGGAAGGACTCTGAAAACTCGCGGTACATTGAAAATTTTGGGAGCGATTGGGGTTATTCGCGATTATCTCGAAAACCAGCGCGACGACCGGGGTCGAAACCTTAATATGAATTGATCGCAATGTCGCGGCACGCAAGGATCAGTGGTCGTTTTCTACAATCGGACGACTTTGTGTTTGGGCGATGGTGCGGAAGGACTCTGACAACTCGCGGTACTTTGAAAATTTTGGGAGCGATTGTGGTCATTCGCGATTACCTCGAAAACCAGCGCGACGACCGGGTTCGAAACCTTTATATGAATTGATCGCAATGTCGCGACTCCCGAGGATCAGTGGTCGTTTTCGACGTTCGGACGACTTTGCGTTAGGAAGATGGTGCGGAAGCACTCTGAAAACTCGCGGTACTTTGAAAATTTAGGGAGCGATTGGGGTTATTCGCGATTATCTCGAAAAGCAGCGCGAGGGGCGGGGTCGAAACCTTAATATGAATTGATCGCAATGTCGCGAGTCGCAAGGATCAGTGGTCGTTTTCGACGATCGGACGACTTTGTTTTCGGACGATGGAGCGGAAGCACTCTGAAAACTCGCGGTACTTTGAAAATTTTGGGAGCGATTGGCGTTATTCGCGATTATCTCGAAAACCAGCGCGAGGGCCGGGGTCGAAACCTTAATATGAATTGATCGCAATGTCACGACATGCAAGGATCAGTTGTCGTTTTCGACGTTCGGACGACTTTGTGTTCGGAAGATGGTGCGGTAGCACTCTGAAAAATTGGGGTACTTTGAAAATTTTGGGAGCGATTGTGGTCATTCGCGATTACCTCGAAAACCAGCGCGACGACCGGGGTCGAAACCTTTATATGAATTGATCGCAATGTCGCGACTCCCAAGGATCGGTGGTCGTTTTCAACGATCGGACGACTTTGTGTTCGGACGATGGTGCGGAAGGCCTCTGACAACTCGCGGTACTTTGAAAATTTTCGGAGCGATTGGGGTTATTCGCGATTATTTTGAAACTAGCGCGACGGCCGGGGTCGAAACCTTAATAAGAATTGATCGCAATGTCGCGACACGCAATGATCAGTGGTCGTTTTCGACGTTCGGACGACTTTGTGTTCGGACGATGGTGCGGAAGGACTCTGAAAACTCGCGGTACTTTGAAATTTTTCGGACCGATTGGGGTTATTTGCGATTATCTCGAAAACCAGCGCGACGACCGGGGTCGAAATCTTAATATGAATTGATCGCAATGTCGGGACACGCAAGGATCAGTGGTCGTTTTCTACAATCGGACGACTTTGTGTTCGGACGATGGTGCGGAAGGACTCTGACAACACGCGGTACTTTGAAAATTTTGGGAGCGATTGTGGTCATTCGCGATTACCTCGAAAACCAGCGCGACGACCGGGGTCGAAACCTTTATATGAATTGATCGCAATGTCGCGACTCCCAAGGATCAGTGGTCGTTTTCGACGTTCGGACGACTTTGCGTTCGGAAGATGGTGCGAAAGCACTCTGAAAACTCGCGGTACTTTGAAAATGTAGGGAGCGATTGTGGTTATTCGCGATTATCTCGAAAACCAGCGCGAGGGCCGGGGTCGAAACCTTAATATGAATTGATCGCAATGTCGCAAATCGCAAGGATCAGTGGTCGTTTTCGACGATCGGACGACTTTGTTTTCGGACGATGGAGCGGAAGCACTCTGAAAACTCGCGGTACTTTGAAAATTTTGGGAGCGATTGGGGTTATTCGCGATTATCTCGAAAACCAGCGCGACGACCGGGGTCTAAACCTTTATATGAATTGATCGCAATGTCGCGACACGCAATGATCAGTGGTCGTTGTCGAAGATCGGATGACTTTGTGTTCGGAAGATGGTGCGGTAGCACTCTGAACACTTGGGGTACTTTGAAAATTTTGGGAGCGATTGTGGTCATTCGCGATTACCTCGAAAACCAGCGCGACGACCGGGGTCGAAACCTTTATATGAATTGATCGCAATGTCGCGACTCCCAAGGATCAGTGGTCGTTTTCGACGTTCGGACGACTTTGTGTTCGGAAGATGGTGCGGAAGGACTCTGAAAACTCGCGGTACTTTGAAAATATTGGGAGCGATTGTGGTCATTCGCGATTACCTCGAAAACCAGCGCGACTACTGGGGTCGAAACCTTATTATGATTTGATCGCAATGTCGCGACACGCAAGGATCAGTGGTCGTTTTCGACGATCGGACGACTTTGTGTTCGGACGATGGTGCGGAAGGACTCTGAAAACTCGCGGTACTTTGAAAATTTAGGGAGTGATTGGGGTTATTCGCGATTATCTCGAAAATCAGCGCGACGACCGGGGTCGAAACCTTAATATGAATTGATCGCAATGTCCCGACACGCAAGGATCAGTGGTCGTTTTCGACGTTCGGACGACTTTGTGTTCGGAAGATGGTGCGGAAGGACTCTGAAAACTCGCGGTACTTTGAAAATATTGGGAGCGATTGTGGTCATTCGCGATTACCTCGAAAACCAGCGCGACTACTGGGGTCGAAACCTTATTATGATTTGATCGCAATGTCGCGACACGCAAGGATCAGTGGTCGTTTTCGACGATCGGACGACTTTGTGTTCGGACGATGGTGCGGAAGGACTCTGAAAACTCGCGGTACTTTGAAAATTTAGGGAGTGATTGGGGTTATTCGCGATTATCTCGAAAATCAGCGCGACGACCGGGGTCGAAACCTTAATATGAATTGATCGCAATGTCCCGACACGCAAGGATCAGTGGTCGTTTTCGACGTTCGGACGACTTTGTGTTCGGAAGATGGTGCGGTAGCACTCTGAACACTTGGGGTACTTTGAAAATTTTGGGAGCGATTGTGGTCATTCGCGTTTACCTCGAAAACCAGCGCGACGACCGGGGTCGAAACCTTTATATGAATTGATCGCAATGTCGCGACTCCCAAGGATCAGTGGTCGTTTTCAACGATCGGACGACTTTGTGTTCGGACGATGGAGCGGATGGACTCTGGCAACTCGCGGTACTTTGAAAATTTTGGGAGTGATTGGGGTTATTCGCGATTATCTCGAAAATCAGCGCGACGACCGGGGTCGAAACCTTAATATGAATTGATCGCAATGTCCCGACACGCAAGGATCAGTGGTCGTTTTCGACGTTCGGACGACTTTGCGTTCGGAAGATGGTGCGGAAGCACTCTGAAAACTCGCGGTACTTTGAAAATTTAGGGAGCGGTTGGGGTTATTCGCGATTACCTCGAAAACCAGCGCGACGACCGGGGTCGAAACCTTTATATGAATTGATCGCAATGTCGCGACTCCCAAGGATCAGTGGTCGTTTTCAACGATCGGACGACTTTGTGTTCGGACGATGGTGCGGAAGGACTCTGACAACTCGCGGTACTTTGAAAATTTTCGGAGCGATTGGGGTTATTCGCGATTATTTTGAAACTAGCGCGACGGCCGGGGTCGAAAACTTAATATGAATTGATCGCAATGTCGCGACACGCAATGATCAGTGGTCGTTGTCGAAGATCGGACGACTTTGTGTTCGGACGATGGTGCGAAAGGACTCTGACAACTCGCGGTACTTTGAAAATTTTGGGAGCGATTGGGGTCATTCAAGATTACCTCGAAAACCAGCGCGACGACCGGGGTCGAAACCTTAATATGAATTGATCGCAATGTAGCGACATGCAGGGATCAGTGGTCGTTTTCGACTTTCGGACGACTTTGTGTTCGGAAGATGGTGCGGAAGCACTCTGAAAACTCGCGGTACATTGAAAATTTTGGGAGCGATTGGGGTTATTCGCGATTATCTCGAAAACCAGCGCGACGACCGGGGTCGAAACCTTAATATGAATTGATCGCAATGTCGCGACACGCAAGGATCAGCGGTCGTTGTCGAAGATCGGAAGACTTTGTGTTCGGAAGATGGTGCGGTAGCACTCTGAACACTTGGGGTACTTTGAAAATTTTGGGAGCGATTGTGGTCATTCGCGATTACCTCGAAAACCAGCGCGACGACCGGGGTCGAAACCTTTATATGAATTGATCGCAATGTCGCGACTCCCAAGGATCAGTGGTCGTTTTCGACGTTCGGACGACTTTGTGTTCGGAAGATGGTGCGGAAGGACTCTGAAAACTCGCGGTACTTTGAAAATATTGGGAGCGATTGTGGTCATTCGCGATTACCTCGAAAACCAGCGCGACTACTGGGGTCGAAACCTTATTATGATTTGATCGCAATGTCGCGACACGCAAGGATCAGTGGTCGTTTTCGACGATCGGACGACTTTGTGTTCGGACGATGGTGCGGAAGGACTCTGAAAACTCGCGGTACTTTGAAAATTTAGGGAGTGATTGGGGTTATTCGCGATTATCTCGAAAATCAGCGCGACGACCGGGGTCGAAACCTTAATATGAATTGATCGCAATGTCCCGACACGCAAGGATCAGTGGTCGTTTTCGACGTTCGGACGACTTTGTGTTCGGAAGATGGTGCGGTAGCACTCTGAACACTTGGGGTACTTTGAAAATTTTGGGAGCGATTGTGGTCATTCGCGTTTACCTCGAAAACCAGCGCGACGACCGGGGTCGAAACCTTTATATGAATTGATCGCAATGTCGCGACTCCCAAGGATCAGTGGTCGTTTTCAACGATCGGACGACTTTGTGTTCGGACGTTGGAGCGGATGGACTCTGACAACTCGCGGTACTTTGAAAATTTTGGGAGTGATTGGGGTTATTCGCGATTATCTCGAAAATCAGCGCGACGACCGGGGTCGAAACCTTAATATGAATTGATCGCAATGTCCCGACACGCAAGGATCAGTGGTCGTTTTCGACGTTCGGACGACTTTGCGTTCGGAAGATGGTGCGGAAGCACTCTGAAAACTCGCGGTACTTTGAAAATTTAGGGAGCGGTTGGGGTTATTCGCGATTACCTCGAAAACCAGCGCGACGACCGGGGTCGAAACCTTTATATGAATTGATCGCAATGTCGCGACTCCCAAGGATCAGTGGTCGTTTTCAACGATCGGACGACTTTGTGTTCGGACGATGGTGCGGAAGGACTCTGACAACTCGCGGTACTTTGAAAATTTTCGGAGCGATTGGGGTTATTCGCGATTATTTTGAAACTAGCGCGACGGCCGGGGTCGAAAACTTAATATGAATTGATCGCAATGTCGCGACACGCAATGATCAGTGGTCGTTGTCGAAGATCGGACGACTTTGTGTTCGGACGATGGTGCGAAAGGACTCTGACAACTCGCGGTACTTTGAAAATTTTGGGAGCGATTGGGGTCATTCAAGATTACCTCGAAAACCAGCGCGACGACCGGGGTCGAAACCTTAATATGAATTGATCGCAATGTAGCGACATGCAGGGATCAGTGGTAGTTTTCGACTTTCGGACGACTTTGTGTTCGGAAGATGGTGCGGAAGCACTCTGAAAACTCGCGGTACATTGAAAATTTTGGGAGCGATTGGGGTTATTCGCGATTATCTCGAAAACCAGCGCGACGACCGGGGTCGAAACCTTAATATGAATTGATCGCAATGTCGCGGCACGCAAGGATCAGTGGTCGTTTTCTACAATCGGACGACTTTGTGTTCGGGCGATGGTGCGGAAGGACTCTGACAACTCGCGGTACTTTGAAAATTTAGGGAGCGATTGGGGTTATTCGCGATTATCTCGAAAACCAGCGCGAGGGCCGGGGTCGAAAGCTTAATATGAATTGATCGCAATGTCGCGAGTCGCAAGGATCAGTGGTCGTTTTCGACGATCGGACGACTTTGTTTTCGGACGATGGAGCGGAAGCACTCTGAAAACTCGCGGTACTTTGAAAATTTTGGGAGCGATTGGGGTTATTCGCGATTATCTCGAAAACCAGCGCGAGGGCCGGGGTCGAAACCTTAATATGAATTGAACGCAATGTCACGACATGCAAGTGTCAGTGGTCGTTTTCGACGTTCGGACGACTTTGTGTTCGGAAGATGGTGCGGTAGCACTCTGAAAACTTGGAGTACTTTGAAAATTTTGGGAGCGATTGTGGTCATTCGCGATTACCTCGAAAACCAGCGCGACGACCGGGGTCGAAACCTTTATATGAATTGATCGCAATGTCGCGACATGCAAGGATCAGTGGTCGTTTTCAACGATCGGACGACTTTGTGTTCGGACGATGGTGCGGAAGGACTCTGACAACTCGCGGTACTTTGAAAATTTTCGGAGCGATTGGGGTTATTCGCGATTATTTTGAAACTAGCGCGACGGCCGGGGTCGAAAACTTAATATGAATTGATCGCAATGTCGCGACACGCAAGGATCAGTGGTCGTTTTCGACTTTCGGACGACATTGTGTTCGGAAGATGGTGCGGAAGCACTCTGAAAACTCGCGGTACTTTGAAAATTTTGGGAGCGATTGGGGTTATTCAAGATTATCTCGAAAACCAGCGCGAGGGCCGGGGTCGAAACCTTAATATGAATTGATCGCAATGTAGCGACATGCAAGGATCAGTGGTCGTTTTCCACTTTCGGACGACATTGTGTTCGGAAGATGGTGCGGAAGCACTCTGAAAACTCGCGGTACTTTGAAAATTTTGGGAGCGATTGGGGTTATTCGCGATTATCTCGAAAACCAGCGCGAGGGCCGGGGTCGAAACCTTAATATGAATTGATCGCAATGTCGCGACATGCAAGGATCAGTGGTCGTTTTCGACGTTCGGACGACTTTGTGTTCGGAAGATGGTGCGGAAGGACTCTGAAAACTCGCGGTACATTGAAAATTTTGGGAGCGATTGGGGTTATTCGCGATTATCTCGAAAACCAGCGCGACGACCGGGGTCGAAACCTTAATATGAATTGATCGCAATGTCGCGGCACGCAAGGATCAGTGGTCATTTTCTACAATCGGACGACTTTGTGTTTGGGCGATGGTGCGGAAGGACTCTGACAACTCGCGGTACTTTGAAAATTTTGGGAGCGATTGTGGTCATTCGCGATTACCTCGAAAACCAGCGCGACGACCGGGTTCGAAACCTTTATATGAATTGATCGCAATGTCGCGACTCCCGAGGATCAGTGGTCGTTTTCGACGTTCGGACGACTTTGCGTTAGGAAGATGGTGCGGAAGCACTCTGAAAACTCGCGGTACTTTGAAAATTTAGGGAGCGATTGGGGTTATTCGCGATTACCTCGAAAACCAGCGCGAGGGGCGGGGTCGAAACCTTAATATGAATTGATCGCAATGTCGCGAGTCGCAAGGATCAGTGGTCGTTTTCGACGATCGGACGACTTTGTTTTCGGACGATGGAGCGGAAGCACTCTGAAAACTCGCGGTACTTTGAAAATTTTGGGAGCGATTGGGGTTATTCGCGATTATCTCGAAAACCAGCGCGAGGGCCGGGGTCGAAACCTTAATATGAATTGATCGCAATGTCACGACATGCAAGGATCAGGGGTCGTTTTCGACGTTCGGACGACTTTGTGTTCGGAAGATGGTGCTGAAGCACTCTGAAAACTCGCGGTACTTTGAAAATTTTGGGAGCGATTGGGGTTATTCGCGATAATCTCGAAAACCAGCGCGAGGGCCGGGGTCGAAACCTTAATATGAATTGATCGCAATGTCGCGACACGCAAGGATCAGCGGTCGTTGTCGAAGATCGGCTGACTTTGTGTTCGGAAGATTGTGCGGAAGCACTCTGAAAACTCGCGGTACTTTGAAAATTTTGGGAGCGATTGGGTTTATTCGCGATTATCTCGAAAATCAGCGCGAGGGCCGGGGTCGAAACCTTAATATGAATTGATCGCAATGTCCCGACACGCAAGGATCAGTGGTCGTTTTCGACGTTCGGACGACTTTGCGTTCGGAAGATGGTGCGGAAGCACTCTGAAAACTCGCGGTACTTTGAAAATTTAGGGAGCGGTTGGGGTTATTCGCGATTACCTCGAAAACCAGCGCGACGACCGGGGTCGAAACCTTTATATGAATTGATCGCAATGTCGCGACACGCAATGATCAGTGGTCGTTTTCGACGATCGGACGACTTTGTTTTCGGACGATGGAGCGGAAGCACTCTGAAAACTCGCGGTACTTTGAAAATTTTGGGAGCGATTGGGGTTATTCGCGATTATCTCGAAAACCAGCGCGAGGGCCGGGGTCGAAACCTTAATATGAATTGATCGCAATGTCGCGACACGCAATGATCAGTGGTCGTTTTCGACGATCGGACGACTTTGTTTTCGGACGATGGAGCGGAAGCACTCTGAAAACTCGCGGTACTTTGAAAATTTTGGGAGCGATTGGGGTTATTCGCGATTATCTCGAAAACCAGCGCGAGGGCCGGGGTCGAAACCTTAATATGAATTGATCGCAATGTCACGACATGCAAGGATCAGTGGTCGTTTTCGACGTTCGGACGACTTTGTGTTCGGAAGATGGTGCGGTAGCACTCTGAAAAATTGGGGTACTTTGAAAATTTTGGGAGCGATTGTGGTCATTCGCGATTACCTCGAAAACCAGCGCGACGACCGGGGTCGAAACCTTTATATGAATTGATCGCAATGTCGCGACTCCCAAGGATCGGTGGTCGTTTTCAACGATCGGACGACTTTGTGTTCGGACGATGGTGCGGAAGGCCTCTGACAACTCGCGGTACTTTGAAAATTTTCGGAGCGATTGGGGTTATTCGCGATTATTTTGAAACTAGCGCGACGGCCGGGGTCGAAACCTTAATATGAATTGATCGCAATGTCGCGACACGCAATGATCAGTGGTCGTTTTCGACGTTCGGACGACTTTGTGTTCGGACGATGGTGCGGAAGGACTCTGAAAACTCGCGGTACTTTGAAATTTTTCGGACCGATTGGGGTTATTTGCGATTATCTCGAAAACCAGCGCGACGACCGGGGTCGAAATCTTAATATGAATTGATCGCAATGTCGGGACACGCAAGGATCAGTGGTCGTTTTCTACAATCGGACGACTTTGTGTTCGGACGATGGTGCGGAAGGACTCTGACAACACGCGGTACTTTGAAAATTTTGGGAGCGATTGTGGTCATTCGCGATTACCTCGAAAACCAGCGCGACGACCGGGGTCGAAACCTTTATATGAATTGATCGCAATGTCGCGACTCCCAAGGATCAGTGGTCGTTTTCGACGTTCGGACGACTTTGTGTTCGGAAGATGGTGCGGAAGGACTCTGAAAACTCGCGGTACTTTGAAAATATTGGGAGCGATTGTGGTCATTCGCGATTACCTCGAAAACCAGCGCGACTACTGGGGTCGAAACCTTATTATGATTTGATCGCAATGTCGCGACACGCAAGGATCAGTGGTCGTTTTCGACGATCGGACGACTTTGTGTTCGGACGATGGTGCGGAAGGACTCTGAAAACTCGCGGTACTTTGAAAATTTAGGGAGTGATTGGGGTTATTCGCGATTATCTCGAAAATCAGCGCGACGACCGGGGTCGAAACCTTAATATGAATTGATCGCAATGTCCCGACACGCAAGGATCAGTGGTCGTTTTCGACGTTCGGACGACTTTGTGTTCGGAAGATGGTGCGGTAGCACTCTGAACACTTGGGGTACTTTGAAAATTTTGGGAGCGATTGTGGTCATTCGCGTTTACCTCGAAAACCAGCGCGACGACCGGGGTCGAAACCTTTATATGAATTGATCGCAATGTCGCGACTCCCAAGGATCAGTGGTCGTTTTCAACGATCGGACGACTTTGTGTTCGGACGATGGAGCGGATGGACTCTGACAACTCGCGGTACTTTGAAAATTTTGGGAGTGATTGGGGTTATTCGCGATTATCTCGAAAATCAGCGCGACGACCGGGGTCGAAACCTTAATATGAATTGATCGCAATGTCCCGACACGCAAGGATCAGTGGTCGTTTTCGACGTTCGGACGACTTTGCGTTCGGAAGATGGTGCGGAAGCACTCTGAAAACTCGCGGTACTTTGAAAATTTAGGGAGCGGTTGGGGTTATTCGCGATTACCTCGAAAACCAGCGCGACGACCGGGGTCGAAACCTTTATATGAATTGATCGCAATGTCGCGACTCCCAAGGATCAGTGGTCGTTTTCAACGATCGGACGACTTTGTGTTCGGACGATGGTGCGGAAGGACTCTGACAACTCGCGGTACTTTGAAAATTTTCGGAGCGATTGGGGTTATTCGCGATTATTTTGAAACTAGCGCGACGGCCGGGGTCGAAAACTTAATATGAATTGATCGCAATGTCGCGACACGCAATGATCAGTGGTCGTTGTCGAAGATCGGACGACTTTGTGTTCGGACGATGGTGCGAAAGGACTCTGACAACTCGCGGTACTTTGAAAATTTTGGGAGCGATTGGGGTCATTCAAGATTACCTCGAAAACCAGCGCGACGACCGGGGTCGAAACCTTAATATGAATTGATCGCAATGTAGCGACATGCAGGGATCAGTGGTAGTTTTCGACTTTCGGACGACTTTGTGTTCGGAAGATGGTGCGGAAGCACTCTGAAAACTCGCGGTACATTGAAAATTTTGGGAGCGATTGGGGTTATTCGCGATTATCTCGAAAAGCAGCGCGACGACCGGGGTCGAAACCTTAATATGAATTGATCGCAATGTCGCGGCACGCAAGGATCAGTGGTCGTTTTCTACAATCGGACGACTTTGTGTTCGGGCGATGGTGCGGAAGGACTCTGACAACTCGCGGTACTTTGAAAATTTAGGGAGCGATTGGGGTTATTCGCGATTATCTCGAAAACCAGCGCGAGGGCCGGGGTCGAAAGCTTAATATGAATTGATCGCAATGTCGCGAGTCGCAAGGATCAGTGGTCGTTTTCGACGATCGGACGACTTTGTTTTCGGACGATGGAGCGGAAGCAGTCTGAAAACTCGCGGTACTTTGAAAATTTTGGGAGCGATTGGGGTTATTCGCGATTATCTCGAAAACCAGCGCGAGGGCCGGGGTCGAAACCTTAATATGAATTGAACGCAATGTCACGACATGCAAGTGTCAGTGGTCGTTTTCGACGTTCGGACGACTTTGTGTTCGGAAGATGGTGCGGTAGCACTCTGAAAACTTGGAGTACTTTGAAAATTTTGGGAGCGATTGTGGTCATTCGCGATTACCTCGAAAACCAGCGCGACGACCGGGGTCGAAACCTTTATATGAATTGATCGCAATGTCGCGACATGCAAGGATC
This sequence comes from Andrena marginata, assembly GCA_963932335.1. Classification (NCBI taxonomy): domain Eukaryota; kingdom Metazoa; phylum Arthropoda; class Insecta; order Hymenoptera; family Andrenidae; genus Andrena; species Andrena marginata. Next base: position 73,804 of record CAWVQI010000358.1, read on the forward strand.
AGTGGTCGTTTTCAACGATCGGACGACTTTGTGTTCGGACGATGGTGCGGAAGGACTCTGACAACTCGCGGTACTTTGAAAATTTTCGGAGCGATTGGGGTTATTCGCGATTATTTTGAAACTAGCGCGACGGCCGGGGTCGAAAACTTAATATGAATTGATCGCAATGTCGCGACACGCAAGGATCAGTGGTCGTTTTCGACTTTCGGACGACATTGTGTTCGGAAGATGGTGCGGAAGCACTCTGAAAACTCGCGGTACTTTGAAAATTTTGGGAGCGATTGGGGTTATTCAAGATTATCTCGAAAACCAGCGCGAGGGCCGGGGTCGAAACCTTAATATGAATTGATCGCAATGTAGCGACATGCAAGGATCAGTGGTCGTTTTCCACTTTCGGACGACATTGTGTTCGGAAGATGGTGCGGAAGCACTCTGAAAACTCGCGGTACTTTGAAAATTTTGGGAGCGATTGGGGTTATTCGCGATTATCTCGAAAACCAGCGCGAGGGCCGGGGTCGAAACCTTAATATGAATTGATCGCAATGTCGCGACATGCAAGGATCAGTGGTCGTTTTCGACGTTCGGACGACTTTGTGTTCGGAAGATGGTGCGGAAGGACTCTGAAAACTCGCGGTACATTGAAAATTTTGGGAGCGATTGGGGTTATTCGCGATTATCTCGAAAACCAGCGCGACGACCGGGGTCGAAACCTTAATATGAATTGATCGCAATGTCGCGGCACGCAAGGATCAGTGGTCATTTTCTACAATCGGACGACTTTGTGTTTGGGCGATGGTGCGGAAGGACTCTGACAACTCGCGGTACTTTGAAAATTTTGGGAGCGATTGTGGTCATTCGCGATTACCTCGAAAACCAGCGCGACGACCGGGTTCGAAACCTTTATATGAATTGATCGCAATGTCGCGACTCCCGAGGATCAGTGGTCGTTTTCGACGTTCGGACGACTTTGCGTTAGGAAGATGGTGCGGAAGCACTCTGAAAACTCGCGGTACTTTGAAAATTTAGGGAGCGATTGGGGTTATTCGCGATTACCTCGAAAACCAGCGCGAGGGGCGGGGTCGAAACCTTAATATGAATTGATCGCAATGTCGCGAGTCGCAAGGATCAGTGGTCGTTTTCGACGATCGGACGACTTTGTTTTCGGACGATGGAGCGGAAGCACTCTGAAAACTCGCGGTACTTTGAAAATTTTGGGAGCGATTGGGGTTATTCGCGATTATCTCGAAAACCAGCGCGAGGGCCGGGGTCGAAACCTTAATATGAATTGATCGCAATGTCACGACATGCAAGGATCAGTGGTCGTTTTCGACGTTCGGACGACTTTGTGTTCGGAAGATGGTGCTGAAGCACTCTGAAAACTCGCGGTACTTTGAAAATTTTGGGAGCGATTGGGGTTATTCGCGATAATCTCGAAAACCAGCGCGAGGGCCGGGGTCGAAACCTTAATATGAATTGATCGCAATGTCGCGACACGCAAGGATCAGCGGTCGTTGTCGAAGATCGGCTGACTTTGTGTTCGGAAGATTGTGCGGAAGCACTCTGAAAACTCGCGGTACTTTGAAAATTTTGGGAGCGATTGGGTTTATTCGCGATTATCTCGAAAATCAGCGCGAGGGCCGGGGTCGAAACCTTAATATGAATTGATCGCAATGTCCCGACACGCAAGGATCAGTGGTCGTTTTCGACGTTCGGACGACTTTGCGTTCGGAAGATGGTGCGGAAGCACTCTGAAAACTCGCGGTACTTTGAAAATTTAGGGAGCGGTTGGGGTTATTCGCGATTACCTCGAAAACCAGCGCGACGACCGGGGTCGAAACCTTTATATGAATTGATCGCAATGTCGCGACACGCAATGATCAGTGGTCGTTTTCGATGATCGGACGACTTTGTGTTCGGACGATGGTGCGGAAGCACTCTGAAAACTCGCGGTACATTGAAAATTTAGGGAGCGATTGGGGTTATTCGCGATTATCTCAAAAACCAGCGCGAGGGCCGGGGTCGAAACCTTAATATGAATTGATCGCAATGTCGCGAGTCGCGAGGTTCAGTGGTCGTTTTCGACGATCGGACGACTTTGTTTTCGGACGATGGAGCGGAAGCACTCTGAAAACTCGCGGTACTTTGAAAATTTTGGGAGCGATTGGGGTTATTCGCGATTATCTCGAAAACCAGCGCGAGGGACGGGGTCGAAACCTTAATATGAATTGATCGCAATGTCGCGACATGCAAGGATCAGTGGTCATTTTCTACAATCGGACGACTTTGTGTTTGGGCGATGGTGCGGAAGGACTCTGACAACTCGCGGTACTTTGAAAATTTTGGGAGCGATTGTGGTCATTCGCGATTACCTCGAAAACCAGCGCGACGACCGGGTTCGAAACCTTTATATGAATTGATCGCAATGTCGCGACTCCCGAGGATCAGTGGTCGTTTTCGACGTTCGGACGACTTTGCGTTAGGAAGATGGTGCGGAAGCACTCTGAAAACTCGCGGTACTTTGAAAATTTAGGGAGCGATTGGGGTTATTCGCGATTACCTCGAAAACCAGCGCGAGGGGCGGGGTCGAAACCTTAATATGAATTGATCGCAATGTCGCGAGTCGCAAGGATCAGTGGTCGTTTTCGACGATCGGACGACTTTGTTTTCGGACGATGGAGCGGAAGCACTCTGAAAACTCGCGGTACTTTGAAAATTTTGGGAGCGATTGGGGTTATTCGCGATTATCTCGAAAACCAGCGCGAGGGCCGGGGTCGAAACCTTAATATGAATTGATCGCAATGTCACGACATGCAAGGATCAGTGGTCGTTTTCGACGTTCGGACGACTTTGTGTTCGGAAGATGGTGCTGAAGCACTCTGAAAACTCGCGGTACTTTGAAAATTTTGGGAGCGATTGGGGTTATTCGCGATAATCTCGAAAACCAGCGCGAGGGCCGGGGTCGAAACCTTAATATGAATTGATCGCAATGTCGCGACACGCAAGGATCAGCGGTCGTTGTCGAAGATCGGCTGACTTTGTGTTCGGAAGATTGTGCGGAAGCACTCTGAAAACTCGCGGTACTTTGAAAATTTTGGGAGCGATTGGGTTTATTCGCGATTATCTCGAAAATCAGCGCGAGGGCCGGGGTCGAAACCTTAATATGAATTGATCGCAATGTCCCGACACGCAAGGATCAGTGGTCGTTTTCGACGTTCGGACGACTTTGCGTTCGGAAGATGGTGCGGAAGCACTCTGAAAACTCGCGGTACTTTGAAAATTTAGGGAGCGGTTGGGGTTATTCGCGATTACCTCGAAAACCAGCGCGACGACCGGGGTCGAAACCTTTATATGAATTGATCGCAATGTCGCGACACGCAATGATCAGTGGTCGTTTTCGACGATCGGACGACTTTGTTTTCGGACGATGGAGCGGAAGCACTCTGAAAACTCGCGGTACTTTGAAAATTTTGGGAGCGATTGGGGTTATTCGCGATTATCTCGAAAACCAGCGCGAGGGCCGGGGTCGAAACCTTAATATGAATTGATCGCAATGTCGCGACACGCAATGATCAGTGGTCGTTTTCGACGATCGGACGACTTTGTTTTCGGACGATGGAGCGGAAGCACTCTGAAAACTCGCGGTACTTTGAAAATTTTGGGAGCGATTGGGGTTATTCGCGATTATCTCGAAAACCAGCGCGAGGGCCGGGGTCGAAACCTTAATATGAATTGATCGCAATGTCACGACATGCAAGGATCAGTGGTCGTTTTCGACGTTCGGACGACTTTGTGTTCGGAAGATGGTGCGGTAGCACTCTGAAAAATTGGGGTACTTTGAAAATTTTGGGAGCGATTGTGGTCATTCGCGATTACCTCGAAAACCAGCGCGACGACCGGGGTCGAAACCTTTATATGAATTGATCGCAATGTCGCGACTCCCAAGGATCGGTGGTCGTTTTCAACGATCGGACGACTTTGTGTTCGGACGATGGTGCGGAAGGCCTCTGACAACTCGCGGTACTTTGAAAATTTTCGGAGCGATTGGGGTTATTCGCGATTATTTTGAAACTAGCGCGACGGCCGGGGTCGAAACCTTAATATGAATTGATCGCAATGTCGCGACACGCAATGATCAGTGGTCGTTTTCGACGTTCGGACGACTTTGTGTTCGGACGATGGTGCGGAAGGACTCTGAAATCTCGCGGTACTTTGAAATTTTTCGGACCGATTGGGGTTATTTGCGATTATCTCGAAAACCAGCGCGACGACCGGGGTCGAAATCTTAATATGAATTGATCGCAATGTCGGGACACGCAAGGATCAGTGGTCGTTTTCTACAATCGGACGACTTTGTGTTCGGACGATGGTGCGGAAGGACTCTGACAACACGCGGTACTTTGAAAATTTTGGGAGCGATTGTGGTCATTCGCGATTACCTCGAAAACCAGCGCGACGACCGGGGTCGAAACCTTTATATGAATTGATCGCAATGTCGCGACTCCCAAGGATCAGTGGTCGTTTTCGACGTTCGGACGACTTTGCGTTCGGAAGATGGTGCGAAAGCACTCTGAAAACTCGCGGTACTTTGAAAATTTAGGGAGCGATTGTGGTTATTCGCGATTATCTCGAAAACCAGCGCGAGGGCCGGGGTCGAAACCTTAATATGAATTGATCGCAATGTCGCGAGTCGCAAGGATCAGTGGTCGTTTTCGACGATCGGACGACTTTGTTTTCGGACGATGGAGCGGAAGCACTCTGAAAACTCGCGGTACTTTGAAAATTTTGGGAGCGATTGGGGTTATTCGCGATTATCTCGAAAACCAGCGCGACGACCGGGGTCTAAACCTTTATATGAATTGATCGCAATGTCGCGACACGCAATGATCAGTGGTCGTTTTCGACGTTCGGACGACTTTGTGTTCGGACGATGGTGCGGAAGCACTCTGAAAACTCGCGGTACATTGAAAATTTAGGGAGCGATTGGGGTTATTCGCGATTATCTCAAAAACCAGCGCGAGGGCCGGGGTCGAAACCTTAATATGAATTGATCGCAATGTCGCGAGTCGCGAGGTTCAGTGGTCGTTTTCGACGATCGGACGACTTTGTTTTCGGACGATGGAGCGGAAGCACTCTGAAAACTCGCGGTACTTTGAAAATTTTGGGAGCGATTGGGGTTATTCGCGATTATCTCGAAAACCAGCGCGAGGGACGGGGTCGAAACCTTAATATGAATTGATCGCAATGTCGCGACATGCAAGGATCAGTGGTCGTTTTCGACGTTTGGACGACTTTGTGTACGGAAGATAGTGCGGTAGCACTCTGAAAACTTGGGGTACTTTCAAATTTTGGGAGCGATTGTGGTCATTCGCGATTACCTCGAAAACCAGCGCGACTACTGGGGTCGAAACCTTATTATGATTTGATCGCAATGTCGCGACACGCAAGGATCAGTGGTCGTTTTCGACGATCGGACGACTTTGTGTTCGGACGATGGTGCGGAAGGACTCTGAAAACTCGCGGTACTTTGGAAATTTAGGGAGCGATTGGGGTTATTCGCGATTATCTCGAAAACCAGCGCGAGGGCCGGGGTCGAAATATTAATATGAATTGATCGCAATGTCGCGAGTCGCAAGGATCAGTGGTCGTTTTCGACGATCGGCGACTTTGTTTTCGGACGATGGAGCGGAAGCACTCTGAAAACTCGCGGTACTTTGAAAATTTTGGGAGCGATTGGGGTTATTCGTGATTATCTCGAAAACCAGCGCGACGACCGGGGTCGAAATCTTAATATGAATTGATCGCAATGTCGGGACACGCAAGGATCAGTGGTCGTTTTCTACAATCGGACGACTTTGTGTTCGGACGATGGTGCGGAAGCGCTCTGAAAACTTGGGGTACTTTCAAATTTTGGGAGCGATTGTGGTCATTCGCGATTACCTCGAAAACCAGCGCGACTACTGGGGTCGAAACCTTATTATGATTTGATCGCAATGTCGCGACACGCAAGGATCAGTGGTCGTTTTCGACGATCGGACGACTTTGTGTTCGGACGATGGTGCGGAAGGACTCTGAAAACTCGCGGTACTTTGGAAATTTAGGGAGCGATTGGGGTTATTCGCGATTATCTCGAAAACCAGCGCGAGGGCCGGGGTCGAAATATTAATATGAATTGATCGCAATGTCGCGAGTCGCAAGGATCAGTGGTCGTTTTCGACGATCGGCGACTTTGTTTTCGGACGATGGAGCGGAAGCACTCTGAAAACTCGCGGTACTTTGAAAATTTTGGGAGCGATTGGGGTTATTCGCGATTACCTCGAAAACCAGCGCGACGACCGGGGTCGAAACCTTTATATGAATTGATCGCAATGTCGCGACTCCCAAGGATCAGTGGTCGTTTTCAACGATCGGACGACTTTGTGTTCGTACGATGGTGCGGAAGGACTCTGACAACTCGCGGTACTTTGAAAATTTTCGGAGCGATTGGGGTTATTCGCGATTATTTTGAAACTAGCGCGACGGCCGGGGTCGAAACCTTAATATGAATTGATCGCAATGTCGCGACACGCAATGATCAGTGGTCGTTTTCGACGTTCGGACGACTTTGTGTTCGGGCGATGGTGCGGAAGGACTCTGACAACTCGCGGTACTTTGAAAATTTTGGGAGCGATAGTGGTCATTCGCGATTACCTCGAAAACCAGCGCGACGACCGGGGTCGAAACCTTTATATGAATTGATCGCAATGTCGCGACTCCCAAGGATCAGTGGTCGTTTTCGACGTTCGGACGACTTTGCGTTCGGAAGATGGTGCGAAAGCACTCTGAAAACTCGCGGTACTTTGAAAATTTAGGGAGCGATTGGAGTTATTCGCGATTATCACGAAAACCAGCGCGAGGGCCGGGGTTGAAACCTTAATATGAATTGATCGCAATGTCGCGAGTCGCAAGGATCAGTGGTCGTTTTCGACGATCGGACGACTTTGTTTTCGGACGATGGAGCGGAAGCACTCTGAAAACTCGCGGTACTTTGAAAATTTTGGGAGCGATTGGGGTTATTCGCGATTATCTCGAAAACAAGCGCGAGGGCCGGGGTCGAAACCTTAATATGAATTGATCGCAATGTCACGACATGCAAGGATCAGTGGTCGTTTTCGACGTTCGGACGACTTTGTGTTCGGAAGATGGTGCTGAAGCACTCTGAAAACTCGCGGTACTTTGAAAATTTTGGGAGCGATTGGGGTTATTCCCGATAATCTCGAAAACCAGCGCGAGGGCCGGGGTCGAAACCTTAATATGAATTGATCGCAATGTCACGACATGCAAGGATCAGTGGTCGTTTTCAACGTTCGGACGACTTTGTGTTCGGAAGATGGTGCGGTAGCACTCTGAAAAATTGGGGTACTTTGAAAATTTTGGGAGCGATTGTGGTCATTCGCGATTACCTCGAAAACCAGCGCGACGACCGGGGTCGAAACCTTTATATGAATTGATCGCAATGTCGCGACTCCCAAGGATCGGTGGTCGTTTTCAACGATCGGACGACTTTGTGTTCGGACGATGGTGCGGAAGGCCTCTGACAACTCGCGGTACTTTGAAAATTTTCGGAGCGATTGGGGTTATTCGTGATTATTTTGAAACTAGCGCGACGGCCGGGGTCGAAACCTTAATATGAATTGATCGCAATGTCGCGACACGCAATGATCAGTGGTCGTTTTCGACGTTCGGACGACTTTGTGTTCGGACGATAGTGCGGAAGGACTCTGAAAACTCGCGGTACTTTGAAATTTTTCGGACCGATTGGGGTTATTTGCGATTATCTCGAAAACCAGCGCGACGACCGGGGTCGAAATCTTAATATGAATTGATCGCAATGTCGGGACACGCAAGGATCAGTGGTCGTTTTCTACAATCGGACGACTTTGTGTTCGGACGATGGTGCGGAAGGACTCTGACAACACGCGGTACTTTGAAAATTTTGGGATCGATTGTGGTCATTCGCGATTACCTCGAAAACCAGCGCGACGACCGGGGTCGAAACCTTTATATGAATTGATCGCAATGTCGCGACTCCCAAGGATCAGTGGTCGTTTTCGACGTTCGGACGACTTTGCGTTCGGAAGATGGTGCGAAAGCACTCTGAAAACTCGCGGTACTTTGAAAATTTAGGGAGCGATTGTGGTTATTCGCGATTATCTCGAAAACCAGCGCGAGGGCCGGGGTCGAAACCTTAATATGAATTGATCGCAATGTCGCGAGTCGCAAGGATCAGTGGTCGTTTTCGACGATCGGACGACTTTGTTTTCGGACGATGGAGCGGAAGCACTCTGAAAACTCGCGGTACTTTGAAAATTTTGGGAGCGATTGGGGTTATTCGCGATTATCTCGAAAACCAGCGCGACGACCGGGGTCTAAACCTTTATATGAATTGATCGCAATGTCGCGACACGCAATGATCAGTGGTCGTTTTCGACGTTCGGACGACTTTGTGTTCGGACGATGGTGCGGAAGCACTCTGAAAACTCGCGGTACTTTGAAAATTTAGGGAGCGATTGGGGTTATTCGCGATTATCTCAAAAACCAGCGCGAGGGCCGGGGTCGAAACCTTAATATGAATTGATCGCAATGTCGCGAGTCGCGAGGTTCAGTGGTCGTTTTCGACGTTCGGACGACTTTGCGTTCGGAAGATGGTGCGGAAGCACTCTGAAAACTCGCGGTACTTTGAAAATTTAGGGAGCGGTTGGGGTTATTCGCGATTACCTCGAAAACCAGCGCGACGACCGGGGTTGAAACCTTTATATGAATTGATCGCAATGTCGCGACTCCCAAGGATCGGTGGTCGTTTTCAACGATCGGACGACTTTGTGTTCGGACGATGGTGCGGAAGGCCTCTGACAACTCGCGGTACTTTGAAAATTTTCGGAGCGATTGGGGTTATTCGCGATTATTTTGAAACTAGCGCGACGGCCGGGGTCGAAACCTTAATATGAATTGATCGCAATGTCGCGACACGCAATGATCAGTGGTCGTTTTCGACGTTCGGACGACTTTGTGTTCGGACGATAGTGCGGAAGGACTCTGAAAACTCGCGGTACTTTGAAATTTTTCGGACCGATTGGGGTTATTTGCGATTATCTCGAAAACCAGCGCGACGACCGGGGTCGAAATCTTAATATGAATTGATCGCAATGTCGGGACACGCAAGGATCAGTGGTCGTTTTCTACAATCGGACGACTTTGTGTTCGGACGATGGTGCGGAAGGACTCTGACAACACGCGGTACTTTGAAAATTTTGGGATCGATTGTGGTCATTCGCGATTACCTCGAAAACCAGCGCGACGACCGGGGTCGAAACCTTTATATGAATTGATCGCAATGTCGCGACTCCCAAGGATCAGTGGTCGTTTTCGACGTTCGGACGACTTTGCGTTCGGAAGATGGTGCGAAAGCACTCTGAAAACTCGCGGTACTTTGAAAATTTAGGGAGCGATTGTGGTTATTCGCGATTATCTCGAAAACCAGCGCGAGGGCCGGGGTCGAAACCTTAATATGAATTGATCGCAATGTCGCGAGTCGCAAGGATCAGTGGTCGTTTTCGACGATCGGACGACTTTGTTTTCGGACGATGGAGCGGAAGCACTCTGAAAACTCGCGGTACTTTGAAAATTTTGGGAGCGATTGGGGTTATTCGCGATTATCTCGAAAACCAGCGCGACGACCGGGGTCTAAACCTTTATATGAATTGATCGCAATGTCGCGACACGCAATGATCAGTGGTCGTTTTCGACGTTCGGACGACTTTGTGTTCGGACGATGGTGCGGAAGCACTCTGAAAACTCGCGGTACTTTGAAAATTTAGGGAGCGATTGGGGTTATTCGCGATTATCTCAAAAACCAGCGCGAGGGCCGGGGTCGAAACCTTAATATGAATTGATCGCAATGTCGCGAGTCGCGAGGTTCAGTGGTCGTTTTCGACGTTCGGACGACTTTGCGTTCGGAAGATGGTGCGGAAGCACTCTGAAAACTCGCGGTACTTTGAAAATTTAGGGAGCGGTTGGGGTTATTCGCGATTACCTCGAAAACCAGCGCGACGACCGGGGTCGAAACCTTTATATGAATTGATCGCAATGTCGCGACTCCCAAGGATCAGTGGTCGTTTTCAACGATCGGACGACTTTGTGTTCGGACGATGGTGCGGAAGGACTCTGACAACTCGCGGTACTTTGAAAATTTTGGGAGCGATTGGGGTTATTCGCGATTATCTCGAAAACCAGCGCGACGACCGGGGTCGAAACCTTAATATGAATTGATCGCAATGTCGCGGCACGCAAGGATCAGTGATCGTTTTCTACAATCGGACGACTTTGTGTTTGGGCGATGGTGCGGAAGGACTCTGACAACTCGCGGTACTTTGAAAATTTTGGGAGCGATTGTGGTCATTCGCGATTACCGCGAAAACCAGCGCGACGACCGGGTTCGAAACCTTTATATGAATTGATCGCAATGTCGCGACTCCCGAGGATCAGTGGTCGTTTTCGACGTTCGGACGACTTTGCGTTAGGAAGATGGTGCGGAAGCACTCTGAAAACTCGCGGTACTTTGAAAATTTAGGGAGCGATTGGGGTTATTCGCGATTACCTCGAAAACCAGCGCGACGACCGGGGTCGAAACCTTTATATGAATTGATCGCAATGTCGCGACTCCCAAGGATCAGTGGTCGTTTTCAACGATCGGACGACTTTGTGTTCGTACGATGGTGCGGAAGGACTCTGACAACTCGCGGTACTTTGAAAATTTTCGGAGCGATTGGGGTTATTCGCGATTATTTTGAAACTAGCGCGACGGCCGGGGTCGAAACCTTAATATGAATTGATCGCAATGTCGCGACACGCAATGATCAGTGGTCGTTTTCGACGTTCGGACGACTTTGCGTTAGGAAGATGGTGCGGAAGCACTCTGAAAACTCGCGGTACTTTGAAAATTTAGGGAGCGATTGGGGTTATTCGCGATTATCTCGAAAACCAGCGCGAGGGGCGGGGTCGAAACCTTAATATGAATTGACCGCAATGTCGCGAGTCGCAAGGATCAGTGGTCGTTTTCGACGATCGGACGACTTTGTTTTCGGACGATGGAGCGGAAGCACTCTGAAAACTCGCGGTACTTTGAAAATTTTGGGAGCGATTGGGGTTATTCGCGATTATCTCGAAAACAAGCGCGAGGGCCGGGGTCGAAACCTTAATATGAATTGATCGCAATGTCACGACATGCAAGGATCAGTGGTCGTTTTCGACGTTCGGACGACTTTGTGTTCGGAAGATGGTGCGGTAGCACTCTGAAAAATTGGGGTACTTTGAAAATTTTGGGAGCGATTGTGGTCATTCGCGATTACCTCGAAAACCAGCGCGACGACCGGGGTCGAAACCTTTATATGAATTGATCGCAATGTCGCGATTCCCAAGGATCGGTGGTCGTTTTCAACGATCGGACGACTTTGTGTTCGGACGATGGTGCGGAAGGCCTCTGACAACTCGCGGTACTTTGAAAATTTTCGGAGCGATTGGGGTTATTCGCGATTATTTTGAAACTAGCGCGACGGCCGGGGTCGAAACCTTAATATGAATTGATCGCAATGTCGCGACACGCAATGATCAGTGGTCGTTTTCGACGTTCGGACGACTTTGTGTTCGGACGATGGTGCGGAAGGACTCTGAAAACTCGCGGTACTTTGAAATTTTTCGGACCGATTGGGGTTATTTGCGATTATCTCGAAAACCAGCGCGACGACCGGGGTCGAAATCTTAATATGAATTGATCGCAATGTCGGGACACGCAAGGATCAGTGGTCGTTTTCTACAATCGGACGACTTTGTGTTCGGACGATGGTGCGGAAGGACTCTGACAACACGCGGTACTTTGAAAATTTTGGGATCGATTGTGGTCATTCGCGATTACCTCGAAAACCAGCGCGACGACCAGGGTCGAAACCTTTATATGAATTGATCGCAATGTCGCGACTCCCAAGGATCAGTGGTCGTTTTCGACGTTCGGACGACTTTGCGTTCGGAAGATGGTGCGAAAGCACTCTGAAAACTCGCGGTACTTTGAAAATTTAGGGAGCGATTGGGGTTATTCGCGATTATCTCAAAAACCAGCGCGAGGGCCGGGGTCGAAACCTTAATATGAATTGATCGCAATGTCGCGAGTCGCGAGGTTCAGTGGTCGTTTTCGACGATCGGACGACTTTGTTTTCGGACGATGGAGCGGAAGCACTCTGAAAACTCGCGGTACTTTGAAAATTTTGGGAACGATTGGGGTTATTCGCGATTATCTCGAAAACCAGCGCGAGGGACGGGGTCGAAACCTTAATATGAATTGATCGCAATGTCGCGACATGCAAGGATCAGTGGTCGTTTTCGACGTTTGGACGACTTTGTGTACGGAAGATGGTGCGGTAGCACTCTGAAAACTTGGGGTACTTTGAAAATTTTGGGAGCGATTGTGGTCATTCGCGATTACCTCGAAAACCAGCGCGACGACCGGGGTCGAAACCTTTATATGAATTGATCGCAATGTCGCGACTCCCAAGGATCAGTGGTCGTTTTCGACGTTCGGACGACTTTGCGTTCGGAAGATGGTGCGAAAGCACTCTGAAAACTCGCGGTACTTTGAAAATTTAGGGAGCGATTGGGGTTATTTGCGATTATCTCGAAAACCAGCGCGAGGGCCGGGGTCGAAACCTTAATATGAATTGATCGCAATGTCGCGACATGCAAGGATCAGTGGTCGTTTTCAACGATCGGACGACTTTGCGTTCGGAAGATGGTGCGGAAGCACTCTGAAAACTCGCGGTACTTTGAAAATTTAGGGAGCGGTTGGGGTTATTCGCGATTACCTCGAAAACCAGCGCGACGACCGGGGTCGAAACCTTTATATGAATTGATCGCAATGTCGCGACTCCCAAGGATCAGTGGTCGTTTTCAACGATCGGACGACTTTGTGTTCGGACGATGGTGCGGAAGGACTCTGACAACTCGCGGTACTTTGAAAATTTTGGGATCGATTGTGGTCATTCGCGATTACCTCGAAAACCAGCGCGACGACCGGGGTCGAAACCTTTATATGAATTGATCGCAATGTCGCGACTCCCAAGGATCAGTGGTCGTTTTCGACGTTCGGACGACTTTGCGTTCGGAAGATGGTGCGAAAGCACTCTGAAAACTCGCGGTACTTTGAAAATTTAGGGAGCGATTGTGGTTATTCGCGATTATCTCGAAAACCAGCGCGAGGGCCGGGGTCGAAACCTTAATATGAATTGATCGCAATGTCGCGAGTCGCAAGGATCAGTGGTCGTTTTCGACGATCGGACGACTTTGTTTTCGGACGATGGAGCGGAAGCACTCTGAAAACTCGCGGTACTTTGAAAATTTTGGGAGCGATTGGGGTTATTCGCGATTATCTCGAAAACCAGCGCGACGACCGGGGTCTAAACCTTTATATGAATTGATCGCAATGTCGCGACACGCAATGATCAGTGGTCGTTTTCGACGTTCGGACGACTTTGTGTTCGGACGATGGTGCGGAAGCACTCTGAAAACTCGCGGTACTTTGAAAATTTAGGGAGCGATTGGGGTTATTCGCGATTATCTCAAAAACCAGCGCGAGGGCCGGGGTCGAAACCTTAATATGAATTGATCGCAATGTCGCGAGTCGCGAGGTTCAGTGGTCGTTTTCGACGTTCGGACGACTTTGCGTTCGGAAGATGGTGCGGAAGCACTCTGAAAACTCGCGGTACTTTGAAAATTTAGGGAGCGGTTGGGGTTATTCGCGATTACCTCGAAAACCAGCGCGACGACCGGGGTCGAAACCTTTATATGAATTGATCGCAATGTCGCGACTCCCAAGGATCAGTGGTCGTTTTCAACGATCGGACGACTTTGTGTTCGGACGATGGTGCGGAAGGACTCTGACAACTCGCGGTACTTTGAAAATTTTGGGAGCGATTGGGGTTATTCGCGATTATCTCGAAAACCAGCGCGACGACCGGGGTCGAAACCTTAATATGAATTGATCGCAATGTCGCGGCACGCAAGGATCAGTGATCGTTTTCTACAATCGGACGACTTTGTGTTTGGGCGATGGTGCGGAAGGACTCTGACAACTCGCGGTACTTTGAAAATTTTGGGAGCGATTGTGGTCATTCGCGATTACCGCGAAAACCAGCGCGACGACCGGGTTCGAAACCTTTATATGAATTGATCGCAATGTCGCGACTCCCGAGGATCAGTGGTCGTTTTCGACGTTCGGACGACTTTGCGTTAGGAAGATGGTGCGGAAGCACTCTGAAAACTCGCGGTACTTTGAAAATTTAGGGAGCGATTGGGGTTATTCGCGATTACCTCGAAAACCAGCGCGACGACCGGGGTCGAAACCTTTATATGAATTGATCGCAATGTCGCGAGTCGCGAGGTTCAGTGGTCGTTTTCGACGATCGGACGACTTTGTTTTCGGACGATGGAGCGGAAGCACTCTGAAAACTCGCGGTACTTTGAAAATTTTGGGAACGATTGGGGTTATTCGCGATTATCTCGAAAACCAGCGCGAGGGACGGGGTCGAAACCTTAATATGAATTGATCGCAATGTCGCGACATGCAAGGATCAGTGGTCGTTTTCGACGTTTGGACGACTTTGTGTACGGAAGATGGTGCGGTAGCACTCTGAAAACTTGGGGTACTTTGAAAATTTTGGGAGCGATTGTGGTCATTCGCGATTACCTCGAAAACCAGCGCGACGACCGGGGTCGAAACCTTTATATGAATTGATCGCAATGTCGCGACTCCCAAGGATCAGTGGTCGTTTTCGACGTTCGGACGACTTTGCGTTCGGAAGATGGTGCGAAAGCACTCTGAAAACTCGCGGTACTTTGAAAATTTAGGGAGCGATTGGGGTTATTTGCGATTATCTCGAAAACCAGCGCGAGGGCCGGGGTCGAAACCTTAATATGAATTGATCGCAATGTCGCGACATGCAAGGATCAGTGGTCGTTTTCAACGATCGGACGACTTTGCGTTCGGAAGATGGTGCGGAAGCACTCTGAAAACTCGCGGTACTTTGAAAATTTAGGGAGCGGTTGGGGTTATTCGCGATTACCTCGAAAACCAGCGCGACGACCGGGGTCGAAACCTTTATATGAATTGATCGCAATGTCGCGACTCCCAAGGATCAGTGGTCGTTTTCAACGATCGGACGACTTTGTGTTCGGACGATGGTGCGGAAGGACTCTGACAACTCGCGGTACTTTGAAAATTTTGGGATCGATTGTGGTCATTCGCGATTACCTCGAAAACCAGCGCGACGACCGGGGTCGAAACCTTTATATGAATTGATCGCAATGTCGCGACTCCCAAGGATCAGTGGTCGTTTTCGACGTTCGGACGACTTTGCGTTCGGAAGATGGTGCGAAAGCACTCTGAAAACTCGCGGTACTTTGAAAATTTAGGGAGCGATTGTGGTTATTCGCGATTATCTCGAAAACCAGCGCGAGGGCCGGGGTCGAAACCTTAATATGAATTGATCGCAATGTCGCGAGTCGCAAGGATCAGTGGTCGTTTTCGACGATCGGACGACTTTGTTTTCGGACGATGGAGCGGAAGCACTCTGAAAACTCGCGGTACTTTG
Organism: Andrena marginata; assembly: GCA_963932335.1. NCBI lineage: Eukaryota > Metazoa > Arthropoda > Insecta > Hymenoptera > Andrenidae > Andrena > Andrena marginata. The sequence continues at coordinate 89,475 of CAWVQI010000358.1, forward strand.
AAAATTTTGGGAGCGATTGGGGTTATTCGCGATTATCTCGAAAACCAGCGCGACGACCGGGGTCTAAACCTTTATATGAATTGATCGCAATGTCGCGACACGCAATGATCAGTGGTCGTTTTCGACGTTCGGACGACTTTGTGTTCGGACGATGGTGCGGAAGCACTCTGAAAACTCGCGGTACTTTGAAAATTTAGGGAGCGATTGGGGTTATTCGCGATTATCTCAAAAACCAGCGCGAGGGCCGGGGTCGAAACCTTAATATGAATTGATCGCAATGTCGCGAGTCGCGAGGTTCAGTGGTCGTTTTCGACGTTCGGACGACTTTGCGTTCGGAAGATGGTGCGGAAGCACTCTGAAAACTCGCGGTACTTTGAAAATTTAGGGAGCGGTTGGGGTTATTCGCGATTACCTCGAAAACCAGCGCGACGACCGGGGTCGAAACCTTTATATGAATTGATCGCAATGTCGCGACTCCCAAGGATCAGTGGTCGTTTTCAACGATCGGACGACTTTGTGTTCGGACGATGGTGCGGAAGGACTCTGACAACTCGCGGTACTTTGAAAATTTTGGGAGCGATTGGGGTTATTCGCGATTATCTCGAAAACCAGCGCGACGACCGGGGTCGAAACCTTAACATGAATTGATCGCAATGTCGCGGCACGCAAGGATCAGTGATCGTTTTCTACAATCGGACGACTTTGTGTTTGGGCGATGGTGCGGAAGGACTCTGACAACTCGCGGTACTTTGAAAATTTTGGGAGCGATTGTGGTCATTCGCGATTACCGCGAAAACCAGCGCGACGACCGGGTTCGAAACCTTTATATGAATTGATCGCAATGTCGCGACTCCCGAGGATCAGTGGTCGTTTTCGACGTTCGGACGACTTTGCGTTAGGAAGATGGTGCGGAAGCACTCTGAAAACTCGCGGTACTTTGAAAATTTAGGGAGCGATTGGGGTTATTCGCGATTACCTCGAAAACCAGCGCGACGACCGGGGTCGAAACCTTTATATGAATTGATCGCAATGTCGCGACTCCCAAGGATCAGTGGTCGTTTTCAACGATCGGACGACTTTGTGTTCGTACGATGGTGCGGAAGGACTCTGACAACTCGCGGTACTTTGAAAATTTTCGGAGCGATTGGGGTTATTCGCGATTATTTTGAAACTAGCGCGACGGCCGGGGTCGAAACCTTAATATGAATTGATCGCAATGTCGCGACACGCAATGATCAGTGGTCGTTTTCGACGTTCGGACGACTTTGCGTTAGGAAGATGGTGCGGAAGCACTCTGAAAACTCGCGGTACTTTGAAAATTTAGGGAGCGATTGGGGTTATTCGCGATTATCTCGAAAACCAGCGCGAGGGGCGGGGTCGAAACCTTAATATGAATTGACCGCAATGTCGCGAGTCGCAAGGATCAGTGGTCGTTTTCGACGATCGGACGACTTTGTTTTCGGACGATGGAGCGGAAGCACTCTGAAAACTCGCGGTACTTTGAAAATTTTGGGAGCGATTGGGGTTATTCGCGATTATCTCGAAAACAAGCGCGAGGGCCGGGGTCGAAACCTTAATATGAATTGATCGCAATGTCACGACATGCAAGGATCAGTGGTCGTTTTCGACGTTCGGACGACTTTGTGTTCGGAAGATGGTGCGGTAGCACTCTGAAAAATTGGGGTACTTTGAAAATTTTGGGAGCGATTGTGGTCATTCGCGATTACCTCGAAAACCAGCGCGACGACCGGGGTCGAAACCTTTATATGAATTGATCGCAATGTCGCGATTCCCAAGGATCGGTGGTCGTTTTCAACGATCGGACGACTTTGTGTTCGGACGATGGTGCGGAAGGCCTCTGACAACTCGCGGTACTTTGAAAATTTTCGGAGCGATTGGGGTTATTCGCGATTATTTTGAAACTAGCGCGACGGCCGGGGTCGAAACCTTAATATGAATTGATCGCAATGTCGCGACACGCAATGATCAGTGGTCGTTTTCGACGTTCGGACGACTTTGTGTTCGGACGATGGTGCGGAAGGACTCTGAAAACTCGCGGTACTTTGAAATTTTTCGGACCGATTGGGGTTATTTGCGATTATCTCGAAAACCAGCGCGACGACCGGGGTCGAAATCTTAATATGAATTGATCGCAATGTCGGGACACGCAAGGATCAGTGGTCGTTTTCTACAATCGGACGACTTTGTGTTCGGACGATGGTGCGGAAGGACTCTGACAACACGCGGTACTTTGAAAATTTTGGGATCGATTGTGGTCATTCGCGATTACCTCGAAAACCAGCGCGACGACCAGGGTCGAAACCTTTATATGAATTGATCGCAATGTCGCGACTCCCAAGGATCAGTGGTCGTTTTCGACGTTCGGACGACTTTGCGTTCGGAAGATGGTGCGAAAGCACTCTGAAAACTCGCGGTACTTTGAAAATTTAGGGAGCGATTGGGGTTATTCGCGATTATCTCAAAAACCAGCGCGAGGGCCGGGGTCGAAACCTTAATATGAATTGATCGCAATGTCGCGAGTCGCGAGGTTCAGTGGTCGTTTTCGACGATCGGACGACTTTGTTTTCGGACGATGGAGCGGAAGCACTCTGAAAACTCGCGGTACTTTGAAAATTTTGGGAACGATTGGGGTTATTCGCGATTATCTCGAAAACCAGCGCGAGGGACGGGGTCGAAACCTTAATATGAATTGATCGCAATGTCGCGACATGCAAGGATCAGTGGTCGTTTTCGACGTTTGGACGACTTTGTGTACGGAAGATGGTGCGGTAGCACTCTGAAAACTTGGGGTACTTTGAAAATTTTGGGAGCGATTGTGGTCATTCGCGATTACCTCGAAAACCAGCGCGACGACCGGGGTCGAAACCTTTATATGAATTGATCGCAATGTCGCGACTCCCAAGGATCAGTGGTCGTTTTCGACGTTCGGACGACTTTGCGTTCGGAAGATGGTGCGAAAGCACTCTGAAAACTCGCGGTACTTTGAAAATTTAGGGAGCGATTGGGGTTATTTGCGATTATCTCGAAAACCAGCGCGAGGGCCGGGGTCGAAACCTTAATATGAATTGATCGCAATGTCGCGACATGCAAGGATCAGTGGTCGTTTTCAACGATCGGACGACTTTGCGTTCGGAAGATGGTGCGGAAGCACTCTGAAAACTCGCGGTACTTTGAAAATTTAGGGAGCGGTTGGGGTTATTCGCGATTACCTCGAAAACCAGCGCGACGACCGGGGTCGAAACCTTTATATGAATTGATCGCAATGTCGCGACTCCCAAGGATCAGTGGTCGTTTTCAACGATCGGACGACTTTGTGTTCGGACGATGGTGCGGAAGGACTCTGACAACTCGCGGTACTTTGAAAATTTTGGGAACGATTGGGGTTATTCGCGATTATCTCGAAAACCAGCGCGAGGGACGGGGTCGAAACCTTAATATGAATTGATCGCAATGTCGCGACTCCCAAGGATCAGTGGTCGTTTTCGACGTTTGGACGACTTTGTGTACGGAAGATGGTGCGGTAGCACTCTGAAAACTTGGGGTACTTTGAAAATTTTGGGAGCGATTGTGGTCATTCGCGATTACCTCGAAAACCAGCGCGACGACCGGGGTCGAAACCTTTATATGAATTGATCGCAATGTCGCGACTCCCAAGGATCAGTGGTCGTTTTCGACGTTCGGACGACTTTGCGTTCGGAAGATGGTGCGAAAGCACTCTGAAAACTCGCGGTACTTTGAAAATTTAGGGAGCGATTGGGGTTATTTGCGATTATCTCGAAAACCAGCGCGAGGGCCGGGGTCGAAACCTTAATATGAATTGATCGCAATGTCGCGACATGCAAGGATCAGTGGTCGTTTTCAACGATCGGACGACTTTGCGTTCGGAAGATGGTGCGGAAGCACTCTGAAAACTCGCGGTACTTTGAAAATTTAGGGAGCGGTTGGGGTTATTCGCGATTACCTCGAAAACCAGCGCGACGACCGGGGTCGAAACCTTTATATGAATTGATCGCAATGTCGCGACTCCCAAGGATCAGTGGTCGTTTTCAACGATCGGACGACTTTGTGTTCGGACGATGGTGCGGAAGGACTCTGACAACTCGCGGTACTTTGAAAATTTTCGGAGCGATTGGGGTCATTCGCGATTACCTCGAAAACCAGCGCGACGACCGGGGTCGAAACCTTAATATGAATTGATCGCAATGTAGCGACATGCAAGGATCAGTGGTCGTTTTCGACTTTCGGACGACAATGTGTTCGGAAGATGGTGCGGAAGCACTCTGAAAACTCGCGGTACTTTGAAAATTTTGGGAGCGATTGGGGTTATTCGCGATTATCTCGAAAACCAGCGCGAGGGCCGGGGTCGAAACCTTAATATGAATTGATCGCAATGTCGCGACATGCAAGGATCAGTGGTCGTTTTCGACGTTCGGACGACTTTGTGTTCGGAAGATTGTGCGGAAGCACTCTGAAAACTCGCGGTACTTTGAAAATTTTGGGAGCGATTGGGGTTATTCGGGATTATCTCGAAAACCAGAGCGAGGGCCGGGGTCGAAACCTTAATATGAATTGATCGCAATGTCGCGAGTCGCAAGCATCAGTGGTCGTTTTCGACGATCGGACGACTTTGTTTTCGGACGATGGAGCGGAAGCACTCTGAAAACTCGCGGTACTTTGAAAATTTTGGGAGCGATTGGGGTTATTCGTGATTATCTCGAAAACCAGCGCGACGACCGGGGTCGAAATCTTAATATGAATTGATCGCAATGTCGGGACACGCAAGGATCAGTGGTCGTTTTCTACAATCGGACGACTTTGTGTTCGGACGATGGTGCGGAAGCGCTCTGAAAACTTGGGGTACTTTCAAATTTTGGGAGCGATTGTGGTCATTCGCGATTACCTCGAAAACCAGCGCGACTACTGGGGTCGAAACCTTATTATGATTTGATCGCAATGTCGCGACACGCAAGGATCAGTGGTCGTTTTCGACGATCGGACGACTTTGTGTTCGGACGATGGTGCGGAAGGACTCTGAAAACTCGCGGTACTTTGGAAATTTAGGGAGCGATTGGGGTTATTCGCGATTATCTCGAAAACCAGCGCGAGGGCCGGGGTCGAAACATTAATATGAATTGATCGCAATGTCGCGAGTCGCAAGGATCAGTGGTCGTTTTCGACGATCGGACGACTTTGTTTTCGGACGATGGAGCGGAAGCACTCTGAAAACTCGCGGTACTTTGAAAATTTTGGGAGCGATTGTGGTCATTCGCGATTACCGCGAAAACCAGCGCGACGACCGGGTTCGAAACCTTTATATGAATTGATCGCAATGTCGCGACTCCCGAGGATCAGTGGTCGTTTTCAACGATCGGACGACTTTGTGTTCGTACGATGGTGCGGAAGGACTCTGACAACTCGCGGTACTTTGAAAATTTTCGGAGCGATTGGGGTTATTCGCGATTATTTTGAAACTAGCGCGACGGCCGGGGTCGAAACCTTAATATGAATTGATCGCAATGTCGCGACACGCAATGATCAGTGGTCGTTTTCGACGTTCGGACGACTTTGTGTTCGGGCGATGGTGCGGAAGGACTCTGACAACTCGCGGTACTTTGAAAATTTTGGGAGCGATTGTGGTCATTCGCGATTACCTCGAAAACCAGCGCGACGACCGGGGTCGAAACCTTTATATGAATTGATCGCAATGTCGCGACTCCCAAGGATCAGTGGTCGTTTTCGACGTTCGGACGACTTTGCGTTCGGAAGATGGTGCGAAAGCACTCTGAAAACTCGCGGTACTTTGAAAATTTAGGGAGCGATTGGAGTTATTCGCGATTATCTCGAAAACCAGCGCGAGGGCCGGAGTCGAAACCATAATATGAATTGATCGCAATGTCGCGAGTCGCAAGGATCAGTGGTCGTTTTCGACGATCGGACGACTTTGTTTTCGGACGATGGAGCGGAAGCACTCTGAAAACTCGCGGTACTTTGAAAATTTTGGGAGCGATTGGGGTTATTCGCGATTATCTCGAAAACAAGCGCGAGGGCCGGGGTCGAAACCTTATAATGAATTGATCGCAATGTCACGACATGCAAGGATCAGTGGTCGTTTTCGACGTTCGGACGACTTTGTGTTCGGAAGATGGTGCTGAAGCACTCTGAAAACTCGCGGTACTTTGAAAATTTTGGGAGCGATTGGGGTTATTCGCGATAATCTCGAAAACCAGCGCGAGGGCCGGGGTCGAAACCTTAATATGAATTGATCGCAATGTCGCGACACGCAAGGATCAGCGGTCGTTGTCGAAGATCGGCTGACTTTGTGTTCGGAAGATTGTGCGGAAGCACTCAGAAAACTCGCGGTACTTTGAAAATTTTGGGAGCGATTGGGTTTATTCGCGATTATCTCGAAAATCAGCGCGAGGGCCGGCGTCGAAACCTTAATATGAATTGATCGCAATGTCCCGACACGCAAGGATCAGTGGTCGTTTTCGACGTTCGGATGACTTTGCGTTCGGAAGATGGTGCGGAAGCACTCTGAAAACTCGCGGTACTTTGAAAATTTAGGGAGCGGTTGGGGTTATTCGCGATTACCTCGAAAACCAGCGCGACGACCGGGGTCGAAACCTTTATATGAATTGATCGCAATGTCGCGACTCCCAAGGATCAGTGGTCGTTTTCAACGATCGGACGACTTTGTGTTCGGACGATGGTGCGGAAGGACTCTGACAACTCGCGGTACTTTGAAAATTTTGGGAGCGATTGTGGTCATTCGCGATTACCTCGAAAACCAGCGCGACGACCGGGGTCGAAACCTTTATATGAATTGATCGCAATGTCGCGACTCCCAAGGATCAGTGGTCGTTTTCGACGTTCGGACGACTTTGCGTTCGGAAGATGGTGCGAAAGCACTCTGAAAACTCGCGGTACTTTGAAAATTTAGGGAGCGATTGGAGTTATTCGCGATTATCTCGAAAACCAGCGCGAGGGCCGGAGTCGAAACCATAATATGAATTGATCGCAATGTCGCGAGTCGCAAGGATCAGTGGTCGTTTTCGACGATCGGACGACTTTGTTTTCGGACGATGGAGCGGAAGCACTCTGAAAACTCGCGGTACTTTGAAAATTTTGGGAGCGATTGGGGTTATTCGCGATTATCTCGAAAACAAGCGCGAGGGCCGGGGTCGAAACCTTATAATGAATTGATCGCAATGTCACGACATGCAAGGATCAGTGGTCGTTTTCGACGTTCGGACGACTTTGTGTTCGGAAGATGGTGCTGAAGCACTCTGAAAACTCGCGGTACTTTGAAAATTTTGGGAGCGATTGGGGTTATTCGCGATAATCTCGAAAACCAGCGCGAGGGCCGGGGTCGAAACCTTAATATGAATTGATCGCAATGTCGCGACACGCAAGGATCAGCGGTCGTTGTCGAAGATCGGCTGACTTTGTGTTCGGAAGATTGTGCGGAAGCACTCAGAAAACTCGCGGTACTTTGAAAATTTTGGGAGCGATTGGGTTTATTCGCGATTATCTCGAAAATCAGCGCGAGGGCCGGCGTCGAAACCTTTATATGAATTGAACGCAATGTCGCGACTCCCGAGGATCAGTGGTCGTTTTCGACGTTCGGACGACTTTGCGTTAGGAAGATGGTGCGGAAGCACTCTGAAAACTCGCGGTACTTTGAAAATTTAGGGAGCGATTGGGGTTATTCGCGATTATCTCGAAAACCAGCGCGAGGGCCGGGGTCGAAACCTTAATATGAATTGATCGCAATGTCGCGACATGCAAGGATCAGTGGTCGTTTTCGACGTTCGGACGACTTTGTGTTCGGAAGATTGTGCGGAAGCACTCTGAAAACTCGCGGTACTTTGAAAATTTTGGGAGCGATTGGGGTTATTCGGGATTATCTCGAAAACCAGCGCGAGGGCCGGGGTCGAAACCTTAATATGAATTGATCGCAATGTCGCGAGTCGCAAGCATCAGTGGTCGTTTTCGACGATCGGACGACTTTGTTTTCGGACGATGGAGCGGAAGCACTCTGAAAACTCGCGGTACTTTGAAAATTTTGGGAGCGATTGGGGTTATTCGTGATTATCTCGAAAACCAGCGCGACGACCGGGGTCGAAATCTTAATATGAATTGATCGCAATGTCGGGACACGCAAGGATCAGTGGTCGTTTTCTACAATCGGACGACTTTGTGTTCGGACGATGGTGCGGAAGCGCTCTGAAAACTTGGGGTACTTTCAAATTTTGGGAGCGATTGTGGTCATTCGCGATTACCTCGAAAACCAGCGCGACTACTGGGGTCGAAACCTTATTATGATTTGATCGCAATGTCGCGACACGCAAGGATCAGTGGTCGTTTTCGACGATCGGACGACTTTGTGTTCGGACGATGGTGCGGAAGGACTCTGAAAACTCGCGGTACTTTGGAAATTTAGGGAGCGATTGGGGTTATTCGCGATTATCTCGAAAACCAGCGCGAGGGCCGGGGTCGAAACATTAATATGAATTGATCGCAATGTCGCGAGTCGCAAGGATCAGTGGTCGTTTTCGACGATCGGACGACTTTGTTTTCGGACGATGGAGCGGAAGCACTCTGAAAACTCGCGGTACTTTGAAAATTTTGGGAGCGATTGTGGTCATTCGCGATTACCGCGAAAACCAGCGCGACGACCGGGTTCGAAACCTTTATATGAATTGATCGCAATGTCGCGACTCCCGAGGATCAGTGGTCGTTTTCAACGATCGGACGACTTTGTGTTCGTACGATGGTGCGGAAGGACTCTGACAACTCGCGGTACTTTGAAAATTTTCGGAGCGATTGGGGTTATTCGCGATTATTTTGAAACTAGCGCGACGGCCGGGGTCGAAACCTTAATATGAATTGATCGCAATGTCGCGACACGCAATGATCAGTGGTCGTTTTCGACGTTCGGACGACTTTGTGTTCGGGCGATGGTGCGGAAGGACTCTGACAACTCGCGGTACTTTGAAAATTTTGGGAGCGATTGTGGTCATTCGCGATTACCTCGAAAACCAGCGCGACGACCGGGGTCGAAACCTTTATATGAATTGATCGCAATGTCGCGACTCCCAAGGATCAGTGGTCGTTTTCGACGTTCGGACGACTTTGCGTTCGGAAGATGGTGCGAAAGCACTCTGAAAACTCGCGGTACTTTGAAAATTTAGGGAGCGATTGGAGTTATTCGCGATTATCTCGAAAACCAGCGCGAGGGCCGGAGTCGAAACCATAATATGAATTGATCGCAATGTCGCGAGTCGCAAGGATCAGTGGTCGTTTTCGACGATCGGACGACTTTGTTTTCGGACGATGGAGCGGAAGCACTCTGAAAACTCGCGGTACTTTGAAAATTTTGGGAGCGATTGGGGTTATTCGCGATTATCTCGAAAACAAGCGCGAGGGCCGGGGTCGAAACCTTATAATGAATTGATCGCAATGTCACGACATGCAAGGATCAGTGGTCGTTTTCGACGTTCGGACGACTTTGTGTTCGGAAGATGGTGCTGAAGCACTCTGAAAACTCGCGGTACTTTGAAAATTTTGGGAGCGATTGGGGTTATTCGCGATAATCTCGAAAACCAGCGCGAGGGCCGGGGTCGAAACCTTAATATGAATTGATCGCAATGTCGCGACACGCAAGGATCAGCGGTCGTTGTCGAAGATCGGCTGACTTTGTGTTCGGAAGATTGTGCGGAAGCACTCAGAAAACTCGCGGTACTTTGAAAATTTTGGGAGCGATTGGGTTTATTCGCGATTATCTCGAAAATCAGCGCGAGGGCCGGCGTCGAAACCTTAATATGAATTGATCGCAATGTCCCGACACGCAAGGATCAGTGGTCGTTTTCGACGTTCGGATGACTTTGCGTTCGGAAGATGGTGCGGAAGCACTCTGAAAACTCGCGGTACTTTGAAAATTTAGGGAGCGGTTGGGGTTATTCGCGATTACCTCGAAAACCAGCGCGACGACCGGGGTCGAAACCTTTATATGAATTGATCGCAATGTCGCGACTCCCAAGGATCAGTGGTCGTTTTCAACGATCGGACGACTTTGTGTTCGGACGATGGTGCGGAAGGACTCTGACAACTCGCGGTACTTTGAAAATTTTGGGAGCGATTGTGGTCATTCGCGATTACCTCGAAAACCAGCGCGACGACCGGGGTCGAAACCTTTATATGAATTGATCGCAATGTCGCGACTCCCAAGGATCAGTGGTCGTTTTCGACGTTCGGACGACTTTGCGTTCGGAAGATGGTGCGAAAGCACTCTGAAAACTCGCGGTACTTTGAAAATTTAGGGAGCGATTGGAGTTATTCGCGATTATCTCGAAAACCAGCGCGAGGGCCGGAGTCGAAACCATAATATGAATTGATCGCAATGTCGCGAGTCGCAAGGATCAGTGGTCGTTTTCGACGATCGGACGACTTTGTTTTCGGACGATGGAGCGGAAGCACTCTGAAAACTCGCGGTACTTTGAAAATTTTGGGAGCGATTGGGGTTATTCGCGATTATCTCGAAAACAAGCGCGAGGGCCGGGGTCGAAACCTTATAATGAATTGATCGCAATGTCACGACATGCAAGGATCAGTGGTCGTTTTCGACGTTCGGACGACTTTGTGTTCGGAAGATGGTGCTGAAGCACTCTGAAAACTCGCGGTACTTTGAAAATTTTGGGAGCGATTGGGGTTATTCGCGATAATCTCGAAAACCAGCGCGAGGGCCGGGGTCGAAACCTTAATATGAATTGATCGCAATGTCGCGACACGCAAGGATCAGCGGTCGTTGTCGAAGATCGGCTGACTTTGTGTTCGGAAGATTGTGCGGAAGCACTCAGAAAACTCGCGGTACTTTGAAAATTTTGGGAGCGATTGGGTTTATTCGCGATTATCTCGAAAATCAGCGCGAGGGCCGGCGTCGAAACCTTTATATGAATTGAACGCAATGTCGCGACTCCCGAGGATCAGTGGTCGTTTTCGACGTTCGGACGACTTTGCGTTAGGAAGATGGTGCGGAAGCACTCTGAAAACTCGCGGTACTTTGAAAATTTAGGGAGCGATTGGGGTTATTCGCGATTATCTCGAAAACCAGCGCGAGGGCCGGGGTCGAAACCTTAATATGAATTGATCGCAATGTCGCGACATGCAAGGATCAGTGGTCGTTTTCGACGTTCGGACGACTTTGTGTTCGGAAGATTGTGCGGAAGCACTCTGAAAACTCGCGGTACTTTGAAAATTTTGGGAGCGATTGGGGTTATTCGGGATTATCTCGAAAACCAGCGCGAGGGCCGGGGTCGAAACCTTAATATGAATTGATCGCAATGTCGCGAGTCGCAAGCATCAGTGGTCGTTTTCGACGATCGGACGACTTTGTTTTCGGACGATGGAGCGGAAGCACTCTGAAAACTCGCGGTACTTTGAAAATTTTGGGAGCGATTGGGGTTATTCGTGATTATCTCGAAAACCAGCGCGACGACCGGGGTCGAAATCTTAATATGAATTGATCGCAATGTCGGGACACGCAAGGATCAGTGGTCGTTTTCTACAATCGGACGACTTTGTGTTCGGACGATGGTGCGGAAGCGCTCTGAAAACTTGGGGTACTTTCAAATTTTGGGAGCGATTGTGGTCATTCGCGATTACCTCGAAAACCAGCGCGACTACTGGGGTCGAAACCTTATTATGATTTGATCGCAATGTCGCGACACGCAAGGATCAGTGGTCGTTTTCGACGATCGGACGACTTTGTGTTCGGACGATGGTGCGGAAGGACTCTGAAAACTCGCGGTACTTTGGAAATTTAGGGAGCGATTGGGGTTATTCGCGATTATCTCGAAAACCAGCGCGAGGGCCGGGGTCGAAACCTTAATATGAATTGATCGCAATGTCGCGAGTCGCAAGCATCAGTGGTCGTTTTCGACGATCGGACGACTTTGTTTTCGGACGATGGAGCGGAAGCACTCTGAAAACTCGCGGTACTTTGAAAATTTTGGGAGCGATTGGGGTTATTCGTGATTATCTCGAAAACCAGCGCGACGACCGGGGTCGAAATCTTAATATGAATTGATCGCAATGTCGGGACACGCAAGGATCAGTGGTCGTTTTCTACAATCGGACGACTTTGTGTTCGGACGATGGTGCGGAAGCGCTCTGAAAACTTGGGGTACTTTCAAATTTTGGGAGCGATTGTGGTCATTCGCGATTACCTCGAAAACCAGCGCGACTACTGGGGTCGAAACCTTATTATGATTTGATCGCAATGTCGCGACACGCAAGGATCAGTGGTCGTTTTCGACGATCGGACGACTTTGTGTTCGGACGATGGTGCGGAAGGACTCTGAAAACTCGCGGTACTTTGGAAATTTAGGGAGCGATTGGGGTTATTCGCGATTATCTCGAAAACCAGCGCGAGGGCCGGGGTCGAAACATTAATATGAATTGATCGCAATGTCGCGAGTCGCAAGGATCAGTGGTCGTTTTCGACGATCGGACGACTTTGTTTTCGGACGATGGAGCGGAAGCACTCTGAAAACTCGCGGTACTTTGAAAATTTTGGGAGCGATTGTGGTCATTCGCGATTACCGCGAAAACCAGCGCGACGACCGGGTTCGAAACCTTTATATGAATTGATCGCAATGTCGCGACTCCCGAGGATCAGTGGTCGTTTTCAACGATCGGACGACTTTGTGTTCGTACGATGGTGCGGAAGGACTCTGACAACTCGCGGTACTTTGAAAATTTTCGGAGCGATTGGGGTTATTCGCGATTATTTTGAAACTAGCGCGACGGCCGGGGTCGAAACCTTAATATGAATTGATCGCAATGTCGCGACACGCAATGATCAGTGGTCGTTTTCGACGTTCGGACGACTTTGTGTTCGGGCGATGGTGCGGAAGGACTCTGACAACTCGCGGTACTTTGAAAATTTTGGGAGCGATTGTGGTCATTCGCGATTACCTCGAAAACCAGCGCGACGACCGGGGTCGAAACCTTTATATGAATTGATCGCAATGTCGCGACTCCCAAGGATCAGTGGTCGTTTTCGACGTTCGGACGACTTTGCGTTCGGAAGATGGTGCGAAAGCACTCTGAAAACTCGCGGTACTTTGAAAATTTAGGGAGCGATTGGAGTTATTCGCGATTATCTCGAAAACCAGCGCGAGGGCCGGAGTCGAAACCATAATATGAATTGATCGCAATGTCGCGAGTCGCAAGGATCAGTGGTCGTTTTCGACGATCGGACGACTTTGTTTTCGGACGATGGAGCGGAAGCACTCTGAAAACTCGCGGTACTTTGAAAATTTTGGGAGCGATTGGGGTTATTCGCGATTATCTCGAAAACAAGCGCGAGGGCCGGGGTCGAAACCTTATAATGAATTGATCGCAATGTCACGACATGCAAGGATCAGTGGTCGTTTTCGACGTTCGGACGACTTTGTGTTCGGAAGATGGTGCTGAAGCACTCTGAAAACTCGCGGTACTTTGAAAATTTTGGGAGCGATTGGGGTTATTCGCGATAATCTCGAAAACCAGCGCGAGGGCCGGGGTCGAAACCTTAATATGAATTGATCGCAATGTCGCGACACGCAAGGATCAGCGGTCGTTGTCGAAGATCGGCTGACTTTGTGTTCGGAAGATTGTGCGGAAGCACTCAGAAAACTCGCGGTACTTTGAAAATTTTGGGAGCGATTGGGTTTATTCGCGATTATCTCGAAAATCAGCGCGAGGGCCGGCGTCGAAACCTTAATATGAATTGATCGCAATGTCCCGACACGCAAGGATCAGTGGTCGTTTTCGACGTTCGGATGACTTTGCGTTCGGAAGATGGTGCGGAAGCACTCTGAAAACTCGCGGTACTTTGAAAATTTAGGGAGCGGTTGGGGTTATTCGCGATTACCTCGAAAACCAGCGCGACGACCGGGGTCGAAACCTTTATATGAATTGATCGCAATGTCGCGACTCCCAAGGATCAGTGGTCGTTTTCAACGATCGGACGACTTTGTGTTCGGACGATGGTGCGGAAGGACTCTGACAACTCGCGGTACTTTGAAAATTTTGGGAGCGATTGTGGTCATTCGCGATTACCTCGAAAACCAGCGCGACGACCGGGGTCGAAACCTTTATATGAATTGATCGCAATGTCGCGACTCCCAAGGATCAGTGGTCGTTTTCGACGTTCGGACGACTTTGCGTTCGGAAGATGGTGCGAAAGCACTCTGAAAACTCGCGGTACTTTGAAAATTTAGGGAGCGATTGGAGTTATTCGCGATTATCTCGAAAACCAGCGCGAGGGCCGGAGTCGAAACCATAATATGAATTGATCGCAATGTCGCGAGTCGCAAGGATCAGTGGTCGTTTTCGACGATCGGACGACTTTGTTTTCGGACGATGGAGCGGAAGCACTCTGAAAACTCGCGGTACTTTGAAAATTTTGGGAGCGATTGGGGTTATTCGCGATTATCTCGAAAACAAGCGCGAGGGCCGGGGTCGAAACCTTATAATGAATTGATCGCAATGTCACGACATGCAAGGATCAGTGGTCGTTTTCGACGTTCGGACGACTTTGTGTTCGGAAGATGGTGCTGAAGCACTCTGAAAACTCGCGGTACTTTGAAAATTTTGGGAGCGATTGGGGTTATTCGCGATAATCTCGAAAACCAGCGCGAGGGCCGGGGTCGAAACCTTAATATGAATTGATCGCAATGTCGCGACACGCAAGGATCAGCGGTCGTTGTCGAAGATCGGCTGACTTTGTGTTCGGAAGATTGTGCGGAAGCACTCAGAAAACTCGCGGTACTTTGAAAATTTTGGGAGCGATTGGGTTTATTCGCGATTATCTCGAAAATCAGCGCGAGGGCCGGCGTCGAAACCTTTATATGAATTGAACGCAATGTCGCGACTCCCGAGGATCAGTGGTCGTTTTCGACGTTCGGACGACTTTGCGTTAGGAAGATGGTGCGGAAGCACTCTGAAAACTCGCGGTACTTTGAAAATTTAGGGAGCGATTGGGGTTATTCGCGATTATCTCGAAAACCAGCGCGAGGGCCGGGGTCGAAACCTTAATATGAATTGATCGCAATGTCGCGACATGCAAGGATCAGTGGTCGTTTTCGACGTTCGGACGACTTTGTGTTCGGAAGATTGTGCGGAAGCACTCTGAAAACTCGCGGTACTTTGAAAATTTTGGGAGCGATTGGGGTTATTCGGGATTATCTCGAAAACCAGCGCGAGGGCCGGGGTCGAAACCTTAATATGAATTGATCGCAATGTCGCGAGTCGCAAGCATCAGTGGTCGTTTTCGACGATCGGACGACTTTGTTTTCGGACGATGGAGCGGAAGCACTCTGAAAACTCGCGGTACTTTGAAAATTTTGGGAGCGATTGGGGTTATTCGTGATTATCTCGAAAACCAGCGCGACGACCGGGGTCGAAATCTTAATATGAATTGATCGCAATGTCGGGACACGCAAGGATCAGTGGTCGTTTTCTACAATCGGACGACTTTGTGTTCGGACGATGGTGCGGAAGCGCTCTGAAAACTTGGGGTACTTTCAAATTTTGGGAGCGATTGTGGTCATTCGCGATTACCTCGAAAACCAGCGCGACTACTGGGGTCGAAACCTTATTATGATTTGATCGCAATGTCGCGACACGCAAGGATCAGTGGTCGTTTTCGACGATCGGACGACTTTGTGTTCGGACGATGGTGCGGAAGGACTCTGAAAACTCGCGGTACTTTGGAAATTTAGGGAGCGATTGGGGTTATTCGCGATTATCTCGAAAACCAGCGCGAGGGCCGGGGTCGAAACATTAATATGAATTGATCGCAATGTCGCGAGTCGCAAGGATCAGTGGTCGTTTTCGACGATCGGACGACTTTGTTTTCGGACGATGGAGCGGAAGCACTCTGAAAACTCGCGGTACTTTGAAAATTTTGGGAGCGATTGGGGTTATTCGCGATTACCTCGAAAACCAGCGCGACGACCGGGGTCGAAACCTTTATATGAATTGATCGCAATGTCGCGACTCCCAAAGATCAGTGGTCGTTTTCAACGATCGGACGACTTTGTGTTCGTACGATGGTGCGGAAGGACTCTGACAACTCGCGGTACTTTGAAAATTTTCGGAGCGATTGGGGTTATTCGCGATTATTTTGAAACTAGCGCGACGGCCGGGGTCGAAACCTTAATATGAATTGATCGCAATGTCGCGACACGCAATGATCAGTGGTCGTTTTCGACGTTCGGACGACTTTGTGTTCGGGCGATGGTGCGGAAGGACTCTGACAACTCGCGGTACTTTGAAAATTTTGGGAGCGATTGTGGTCATTCGCGATTACCTCGAAAACCAGCGCGACGACCGGGGTCGAAACCTTTATATGAATTGATCGCAATGTCGCGACTCCCAAGGATCAGTGGTCGTTTTCGACGTTCGGACGACTTTGCGTTCGGAAGATGGTGCGAAAGCACTCTGAAAACTCGCGGTACTTTGAAAATTTAGGGAGCGATTGGAGTTATTCGCGATTATCTCGAAAACCAGCGCGAGGGCCGGAGTCGAAACCATAATATGAATTGATCGCAATGTCGCGAGTCGCAAGGATCAGTGGTCGTTTTCGACGATCGGACGACTTTGTGTTCGTACGATGGTGCGGAAGGACTCTGACAACTCGCGGTACTTTGAAAATTTTCGGAGCGATTGGGGTTATTCGCGATTATCTCGAAAACCAGCGCGACGACCGGGGTCGAAACCTTAATATGAATTGATCGCAATGTCGCGGCACGCAAGGATCAGTGATCGTTTTCTACAATCGGACGACTTTGTGTTTGGGCGATGGTGCGGAAGGACTCTGACAACTCGCGGTACTTTGAAAATTTTGGGAGCGATTGTGGTCATTCGCGATTACCGCGAAAACCAGCGCGACGACCGGGTTCGAAACCTTTATATGAATTGATCGCAATGTCGCGACTCCCGAGGATCAGTGGTCGTTTTCGACGTTCGGACGACTTTGCGTTAGGAAGATGGTGCGGAAGCACTCTGAAAACTCGCGGTACTTTGAAAATTTAGGGAGCGATTGGGGTTATTCGCGATTACCTCGAAAACCAGCGCGACGACCGGGGTCGAAACCTTTATATGAATTGATCGCAATGTCGCGACTCCCAAGGATCAGTGGTCGTTTTCAACGATCGGACGACTTTGTGTTCGTACGATGGTGCGGAAGGACTCTGACAACTCGCGGTACTTTGAAAATTTTGGGAGCGATTGGGGTTATTCGCGATTATGTCGAAAACCAGCGCGACGACCGGGGTCGAAACCTTAATATGAATTGATCGCAATGTCGCGGCACGCAAGGATCAGTGATCGTTTTCTACAATCGGACGACTTTGTGTTTGGGCGATGGTGCGGAAGGACTCTGACAACTCGCGGTACTTTGAAAATTTTGGGAGCGATTGTGGTCATTCGCGATTACCGCGAAAACCAGCGCGACGACCGGGTTCGAAACCTTTATATGAATTGATCGCAATGTCGCGACTCCCGAGGATCAGTGGTCGTTTTCGACGTTCGGACGACTTTGCGTTAGGAAGATGGTGCGGAAGCACTCTGAAAACTCGCGGTACTTTGAAAATTTAGGGAGCGATTGGGGTTATTCGCGATTACCTCGAAAACCAGCGCGACGACCGGGGTCGAAACCTTTATATGAATTGATCGCAATGTCGCGACTCCCAAGGATCAGTGGTCGTTTTCAACGATCGGACGACTTTGTGTTCGTACGATGGTGCGGAAGGACTCTGACAACTCGCGGTACTTTGAAAATTTTCGGAGCGATTGGGGTTATTCGCGATTATTTTGAAACTAGCGCGACGGCCGGGGTCGAAACCTTAATATGAATTGATCGCAATGTCGCGACACGCAATGATCAGTGGTCGTTTTCGACGTTCGGACGACTTTGCGTTAGGAAGATGGTGCGGAAGCACTCTGAAAACTCGCGGTACTTTGAAAATTTAGGGAGCGATTGGGGTTATTCGCGATTATCTCGAAAACCAGCGCGAGGGGCGGGGTCGAAACCTTAATATGAATTGACCGCAATGTCGCGAGTCGCAAGGATCAGTGGTCGTTTTCGACGATCG
Organism: Andrena marginata; assembly: GCA_963932335.1. Lineage (NCBI taxonomy): Eukaryota > Metazoa > Arthropoda > Insecta > Hymenoptera > Andrenidae > Andrena > Andrena marginata. Next base: position 107,642 of record CAWVQI010000358.1, read on the forward strand.
GACGACTTTGTTTTCGGACGATGGAGCGGAAGCACTCTGAAAACTCGCGGTACTTTGAAAATTTTGGGAGCGATTGGGGTTATTCGCGATTATCTCGAAAACAAGCGCGAGGGCCGGGGTCGAAACCTTAATATGAATTGATCGCAATGTCACGACATGCAAGGATCAGTGGTCGTTTTCGACGTTCGGACGACTTTGTGTTCGGAAGATGGTGCGGTAGCACTCTGAAAAATTGGGGTACTTTGAAAATTTTGGGAGCGATTGTGGTCATTCGCGATTACCTCGAAAACCAGCGCGACGACCGGGGTCGAAACCTTTATATGAATTGATCGCAATGTCGCGATTCCCAAGGATCGGTGGTCGTTTTCAACGATCGGACGACTTTGTGTTCGGACGATGGTGCGGAAGGCCTCTGACAACTCGCGGTACTTTGAAAATTTTCGGAGCGATTGGGGTTATTCGCGATTATTTTGAAACTAGCGCGACGGCCGGGGTCGAAACCTTAATATGAATTGATCGCAATGTCGCGACACGCAATGATCAGTGGTCGTTTTCGACGTTCGGACGACTTTGTGTTCGGACGATGGTGCGGAAGGACTCTGAAAACTCGCGGTACTTTGAAATTTTTCGGACCGATTGGGGTTATTTGCGATTATCTCGAAAACCAGCGCGACGACCGGGGTCGAAATCTTAATATGAATTGATCGCAATGTCGGGACACGCAAGGATCAGTGGTCGTTTTCTACAATCGGACGACTTTGTGTTCGGACGATGGTGCGGAAGGACTCTGACAACACGCGGTACTTTGAAAATTTTGGGATCGATTGTGGTCATTCGCGATTACCTCGAAAACCAGCGCGACGACCAGGGTCGAAACCTTTATATGAATTGATCGCAATGTCGCGACTCCCAAGGATCAGTGGTCGTTTTCGACGTTCGGACGACTTTGCGTTCGGAAGATGGTGCGAAAGCACTCTGAAAACTCGCGGTACTTTGAAAATTTAGGGAGCGATTGGGGTTATTCGCGATTATCTCAAAAACCAGCGCGAGGGCCGGGGTCGAAACCTTAATATGAATTGATCGCAATGTCGCGAGTCGCGAGGTTCAGTGGTCGTTTTCGACGATCGGACGACTTTGTTTTCGGACGATGGAGCGGAAGCACTCTGAAAACTCGCGGTACTTTGAAAATTTTGGGAACGATTGGGGTTATTCGCGATTATCTCGAAAACCAGCGCGAGGGACGGGGTCGAAACCTTAATATGAATTGATCGCAATGTCGCGACATGCAAGGATCAGTGGTCGTTTTCGACGTTTGGACGACTTTGTGTACGGAAGATGGTGCGGTAGCACTCTGAAAACTTGGGGTACTTTGAAAATTTTGGGAGCGATTGTGGTCATTCGCGATTACCTCGAAAACCAGCGCGACGACCGGGGTCGAAACCTTTATATGAATTGATCGCAATGTCGCGACTCCCAAGGATCAGTGGTCGTTTTCGACGTTCGGACGACTTTGCGTTCGGAAGATGGTGCGAAAGCACTCTGAAAACTCGCGGTACTTTGAAAATTTAGGGAGCGATTGGGGTTATTTGCGATTATCTCGAAAACCAGCGCGAGGGCCGGGGTCGAAACCTTAATATGAATTGATCGCAATGTCGCGACATGCAAGGATCAGTGGTCGTTTTCAACGATCGGACGACTTTGCGTTCGGAAGATGGTGCGGAAGCACTCTGAAAACTCGCGGTACTTTGAAAATTTAGGGAGCGGTTGGGGTTATTCGCGATTACCTCGAAAACCAGCGCGACGACCGGGGTCGAAACCTTTATATGAATTGATCGCAATGTCGCGACTCCCAAGGATCAGTGGTCGTTTTCAACGATCGGACGACTTTGTGTTCGGACGATGGTGCGGAAGGACTCTGACAACTCGCGGTACTTTGAAAATTTTGGGATCGATTGTGGTCATTCGCGATTACCTCGAAAACCAGCGCGACGACCGGGGTCGAAACCTTTATATGAATTGATCGCAATGTCGCGACTCCCAAGGATCAGTGGTCGTTTTCGACGTTCGGACGACTTTGCGTTCGGAAGATGGTGCGAAAGCACTCTGAAAACTCGCGGTACTTTGAAAATTTAGGGAGCGATTGTGGTTATTCGCGATTATCTCGAAAACCAGCGCGAGGGCCGGGGTCGAAACCTTAATATGAATTGATCGCAATGTCGCGAGTCGCAAGGATCAGTGGTCGTTTTCGACGATCGGACGACTTTGTTTTCGGACGATGGAGCGGAAGCACTCTGAAAACTCGCGGTACTTTGAAAATTTTGGGAGCGATTGGGGTTATTCGCGATTATCTCGAAAACCAGCGCGACGACCGGGGTCTAAACCTTTATATGAATTGATCGCAATGTCGCGACACGCAATGATCAGTGGTCGTTTTCGACGTTCGGACGACTTTGTGTTCGGACGATGGTGCGGAAGCACTCTGAAAACTCGCGGTACTTTGAAAATTTAGGGAGCGATTGGGGTTATTCGCGATTATCTCAAAAACCAGCGCGAGGGCCGGGGTCGAAACCTTAATATGAATTGATCGCAATGTCGCGAGTCGCGAGGTTCAGTGGTCGTTTTCGACGTTCGGACGACTTTGCGTTCGGAAGATGGTGCGGAAGCACTCTGAAAACTCGCGGTACTTTGAAAATTTAGGGAGCGGTTGGGGTTATTCGCGATTACCTCGAAAACCAGCGCGACGACCGGGGTCGAAACCTTTATATGAATTGATCGCAATGTCGCGACTCCCAAGGATCAGTGGTCGTTTTCAACGATCGGACGACTTTGTGTTCGGACGATGGTGCGGAAGGACTCTGACAACTCGCGGTACTTTGAAAATTTTGGGAGCGATTGGGGTTATTCGCGATTATCTCGAAAACCAGCGCGACGACCGGGGTCGAAACCTTAATATGAATTGATCGCAATGTCGCGGCACGCAAGGATCAGTGATCGTTTTCTACAATCGGACGACTTTGTGTTTGGGCGATGGTGCGGAAGGACTCTGACAACTCGCGGTACTTTGAAAATTTTGGGAGCGATTGTGGTCATTCGCGATTACCGCGAAAACCAGCGCGACGACCGGGTTCGAAACCTTTATATGAATTGATCGCAATGTCGCGACTCCCGAGGATCAGTGGTCGTTTTCGACGTTCGGACGACTTTGCGTTAGGAAGATGGTGCGGAAGCACTCTGAAAACTCGCGGTACTTTGAAAATTTAGGGAGCGATTGGGGTTATTCGCGATTACCTCGAAAACCAGCGCGACGACCGGGGTCGAAACCTTTATATGAATTGATCGCAATGTCGCGACTCCCAAGGATCAGTGGTCGTTTTCAACGATCGGACGACTTTGTGTTCGTACGATGGTGCGGAAGGACTCTGACAACTCGCGGTACTTTGAAAATTTTCGGAGCGATTGGGGTTATTCGCGATTATTTTGAAACTAGCGCGACGGCCGGGGTCGAAACCTTAATATGAATTGATCGCAATGTCGCGACACGCAATGATCAGTGGTCGTTTTCGACGTTCGGACGACTTTGCGTTAGGAAGATGGTGCGGAAGCACTCTGAAAACTCGCGGTACTTTGAAAATTTAGGGAGCGATTGGGGTTATTCGCGATTATCTCGAAAACCAGCGCGAGGGGCGGGGTCGAAACCTTAATATGAATTGACCGCAATGTCGCGAGTCGCAAGGATCAGTGGTCGTTTTCGACGATCGGACGACTTTGTTTTCGGACGATGGAGCGGAAGCACTCTGAAAACTCGCGGTACTTTGAAAATTTTGGGAGCGATTGGGGTTATTCGCGATTATCTCGAAAACAAGCGCGAGGGCCGGGGTCGAAACCTTAATATGAATTGATCGCAATGTCACGACATGCAAGGATCAGTGGTCGTTTTCGACGTTCGGACGACTTTGTGTTCGGAAGATGGTGCGGTAGCACTCTGAAAAATTGGGGTACTTTGAAAATTTTGGGAGCGATTGTGGTCATTCGCGATTACCTCGAAAACCAGCGCGACGACCGGGGTCGAAACCTTTATATGAATTGATCGCAATGTCGCGATTCCCAAGGATCGGTGGTCGTTTTCAACGATCGGACGACTTTGTGTTCGGACGATGGTGCGGAAGGCCTCTGACAACTCGCGGTACTTTGAAAATTTTCGGAGCGATTGGGGTTATTCGCGATTATTTTGAAACTAGCGCGACGGCCGGGGTCGAAACCTTAATATGAATTGATCGCAATGTCGCGACACGCAATGATCAGTGGTCGTTTTCGACGTTCGGACGACTTTGTGTTCGGACGATGGTGCGGAAGGACTCTGAAAACTCGCGGTACTTTGAAATTTTTCGGACCGATTGGGGTTATTTGCGATTATCTCGAAAACCAGCGCGACGACCGGGGTCGAAATCTTAATATGAATTGATCGCAATGTCGGGACACGCAAGGATCAGTGGTCGTTTTCTACAATCGGACGACTTTGTGTTCGGACGATGGTGCGGAAGGACTCTGACAACACGCGGTACTTTGAAAATTTTGGGATCGATTGTGGTCATTCGCGATTACCTCGAAAACCAGCGCGACGACCAGGGTCGAAACCTTTATATGAATTGATCGCAATGTCGCGACTCCCAAGGATCAGTGGTCGTTTTCGACGTTCGGACGACTTTGCGTTCGGAAGATGGTGCGAAAGCACTCTGAAAACTCGCGGTACTTTGAAAATTTAGGGAGCGATTGGGGTTATTCGCGATTATCTCAAAAACCAGCGCGAGGGCCGGGGTCGAAACCTTAATATGAATTGATCGCAATGTCGCGAGTCGCGAGGTTCAGTGGTCGTTTTCGACGATCGGACGACTTTGTTTTCGGACGATGGAGCGGAAGCACTCTGAAAACTCGCGGTACTTTGAAAATTTTGGGAACGATTGGGGTTATTCGCGATTATCTCGAAAACCAGCGCGAGGGACGGGGTCGAAACCTTAATATGAATTGATCGCAATGTCGCGACATGCAAGGATCAGTGGTCGTTTTCGACGTTTGGACGACTTTGTGTACGGAAGATGGTGCGGTAGCACTCTGAAAACTTGGGGTACTTTGAAAATTTTGGGAGCGATTGTGGTCATTCGCGATTACCTCGAAAACCAGCGCGACGACCGGGGTCGAAACCTTTATATGAATTGATCGCAATGTCGCGACTCCCAAGGATCAGTGGTCGTTTTCGACGTTCGGACGACTTTGCGTTCGGAAGATGGTGCGAAAGCACTCTGAAAACTCGCGGTACTTTGAAAATTTAGGGAGCGATTGGGGTTATTTGCGATTATCTCGAAAACCAGCGCGAGGGCCGGGGTCGAAACCTTAATATGAATTGATCGCAATGTCGCGACATGCAAGGATCAGTGGTCGTTTTCAACGATCGGACGACTTTGCGTTCGGAAGATGGTGCGGAAGCACTCTGAAAACTCGCGGTACTTTGAAAATTTAGGGAGCGGTTGGGGTTATTCGCGATTACCTCGAAAACCAGCGCGACGACCGGGGTCGAAACCTTTATATGAATTGATCGCAATGTCGCGACTCCCAAGGATCAGTGGTCGTTTTCAACGATCGGACGACTTTGTGTTCGGACGATGGTGCGGAAGGACTCTGACAACTCGCGGTACTTTGAAAATTTTCGGAGCGATTGGGGTCATTCGCGATTACCTCGAAAACCAGCGCGACGACCGGGGTCGAAACCTTAATATGAATTGATCGCAATGTAGCGACATGCAAGGATCAGTGGTCGTTTTCGACTTTCGGACGACAATGTGTTCGGAAGATGGTGCGGAAGCACTCTGAAAACTCGCGGTACTTTGAAAATTTTGGGAGCGATTGGGGTTATTCGCGATTATCTCGAAAACCAGCGCGAGGGCCGGGGTCGAAACCTTAATATGAATTGATCGCAATGTCGCGACATGCAAGGATCAGTGGTCGTTTTCGACGTTCGGACGACTTTGTGTTCGGAAGATTGTGCGGAAGCACTCTGAAAACTCGCGGTACTTTGAAAATTTTGGGAGCGATTGGGGTTATTCGGGATTATCTCGAAAACCAGCGCGAGGGCCGGGGTCGAAACCTTAATATGAATTGACCGCAATGTCGCGAGTCGCAAGGATCAGTGGTCGTTTTCGACGATCGGACGACTTTGTTTTCGGACGATGGAGCGGAAGCACTCTGAAAACTCGCGGTACTTTGAAAATTTAGGGAGCGATTGGGGTTATTCGCGATTATCTCGAAAACCAGCGCGAGGGGCGGGGTCGAAACCTTAATATGAATTGACCGCAATGTCGCGAGTCGCAAGGATCAGTGGTCGTTTTCGACGATCGGACGACTTTGTTTTCGGACGATGGAGCGGAAGCACTCTGAAAACTCGCGGTACTTTGAAAATTTTGGGAGCGATTGGGGTTATTCGCGATTATCTCGAAAACAAGCGCGAGGGCCGGGGTCGAAACCTTAATATGAATTGATCGCAATGTCACGACATGCAAGGATCAGTGGTCGTTTTCGACGTTCGGACGACTTTGTGTTCGGAAGATGGTGCGGTAGCACTCTGAAAAATTGGGGTACTTTGAAAATTTTGGGAGCGATTGTGGTCATTCGCGATTACCTCGAAAACCAGCGCGACGACCGGGGTCGAAACCTTTATATGAATTGATCGCAATGTCGCGATTCCCAAGGATCGGTGGTCGTTTTCAACGATCGGACGACTTTGTGTTCGGACGATGGTGCGGAAGGCCTCTGACAACTCGCGGTACTTTGAAAATTTTCGGAGCGATTGGGGTTATTCGCGATTATTTTGAAACTAGCGCGACGGCCGGGGTCGAAACCTTAATATGAATTGATCGCAATGTCGCGACACGCAATGATCAGTGGTCGTTTTCGACGTTCGGACGACTTTGTGTTCGGACGATGGTGCGGAAGGACTCTGAAAACTCGCGGTACTTTGAAATTTTTCGGACCGATTGGGGTTATTTGCGATTATCTCGAAAACCAGCGCGACGACCGGGGTCGAAATCTTAATATGAATTGATCGCAATGTCGGGACACGCAAGGATCAGTGGTCGTTTTCTACAATCGGACGACTTTGTGTTCGGACGATGGTGCGGAAGGACTCTGACAACACGCGGTACTTTGAAAATTTTGGGATCGATTGTGGTCATTCGCGATTACCTCGAAAACCAGCGCGACGACCAGGGTCGAAACCTTTATATGAATTGATCGCAATGTCGCGACTCCCAAGGATCAGTGGTCGTTTTCGACGTTCGGACGACTTTGCGTTCGGAAGATGGTGCGAAAGCACTCTGAAAACTCGCGGTACTTTGAAAATTTAGGGAGCGATTGGGGTTATTCGCGATTATCTCAAAAACCAGCGCGAGGGCCGGGGTCGAAACCTTAATATGAATTGATCGCAATGTCGCGAGTCGCGAGGTTCAGTGGTCGTTTTCGACGATCGGACGACTTTGTTTTCGGACGATGGAGCGGAAGCACTCTGAAAACTCGCGGTACTTTGAAAATTTTGGGAACGATTGGGGTTATTCGCGATTATCTCGAAAACCAGCGCGAGGGACGGGGTCGAAACCTTAATATGAATTGATCGCAATGTCGCGACATGCAAGGATCAGTGGTCGTTTTCGACGTTTGGACGACTTTGTGTACGGAAGATGGTGCGGTAGCACTCTGAAAACTTGGGGTACTTTGAAAATTTTGGGAGCGATTGTGGTCATTCGCGATTACCTCGAAAACCAGCGCGACGACCGGGGTCGAAACCTTTATATGAATTGATCGCAATGTCGCGACTCCCAAGGATCAGTGGTCGTTTTCGACGTTCGGACGACTTTGCGTTCGGAAGATGGTGCGAAAGCACTCTGAAAACTCGCGGTACTTTGAAAATTTAGGGAGCGATTGGGGTTATTTGCGATTATCTCGAAAACCAGCGCGAGGGCCGGGGTCGAAACCTTAATATGAATTGATCGCAATGTCGCGACATGCAAGGATCAGTGGTCGTTTTCAACGATCGGACGACTTTGCGTTCGGAAGATGGTGCGGAAGCACTCTGAAAACTCGCGGTACTTTGAAAATTTAGGGAGCGGTTGGGGTTATTCGCGATTACCTCGAAAACCAGCGCGACGACCGGGGTCGAAACCTTTATATGAATTGATCGCAATGTCGCGACTCCCAAGGATCAGTGGTCGTTTTCAACGATCGGACGACTTTGTGTTCGGACGATGGTGCGGAAGGACTCTGACAACTCGCGGTACTTTGAAAATTTTGGGATCGATTGTGGTCATTCGCGATTACCTCGAAAACCAGCGCGACGACCGGGGTCGAAACCTTTATATGAATTGATCGCAATGTCGCGACTCCCAAGGATCAGTGGTCGTTTTCGACGTTCGGACGACTTTGCGTTCGGAAGATGGTGCGAAAGCACTCTGAAAACTCGCGGTACTTTGAAAATTTAGGGAGCGATTGTGGTTATTCGCGATTATCTCGAAAACCAGCGCGAGGGCCGGGGTCGAAACCTTAATATGAATTGATCGCAATGTCGCGAGTCGCAAGGATCAGTGGTCGTTTTCGACGATCGGACGACTTTGTTTTCGGACGATGGAGCGGAAGCACTCTGAAAACTCGCGGTACTTTGAAAATTTTGGGAGCGATTGGGGTTATTCGCGATTATCTCGAAAACCAGCGCGACGACCGGGGTCTAAACCTTTATATGAATTGATCGCAATGTCGCGACACGCAATGATCAGTGGTCGTTTTCGACGTTCGGACGACTTTGTGTTCGGACGATGGTGCGGAAGCACTCTGAAAACTCGCGGTACTTTGAAAATTTAGGGAGCGATTGGGGTTATTCGCGATTATCTCAAAAACCAGCGCGAGGGCCGGGGTCGAAACCTTAATATGAATTGATCGCAATGTCGCGAGTCGCGAGGTTCAGTGGTCGTTTTCGACGTTCGGACGACTTTGCGTTCGGAAGATGGTGCGGAAGCACTCTGAAAACTCGCGGTACTTTGAAAATTTAGGGAGCGGTTGGGGTTATTCGCGATTACCTCGAAAACCAGCGCGACGACCGGGGTCGAAACCTTTATATGAATTGATCGCAATGTCGCGACTCCCAAGGATCAGTGGTCGTTTTCAACGATCGGACGACTTTGTGTTCGGACGATGGTGCGGAAGGACTCTGACAACTCGCGGTACTTTGAAAATTTTGGGAGCGATTGGGGTTATTCGCGATTATCTCGAAAACCAGCGCGACGACCGGGGTCGAAACCTTAATATGAATTGATCGCAATGTCGCGGCACGCAAGGATCAGTGATCGTTTTCTACAATCGGACGACTTTGTGTTTGGGCGATGGTGCGGAAGGACTCTGACAACTCGCGGTACTTTGAAAATTTTGGGAGCGATTGTGGTCATTCGCGATTACCGCGAAAACCAGCGCGACGACCGGGTTCGAAACCTTTATATGAATTGATCGCAATGTCGCGACTCCCGAGGATCAGTGGTCGTTTTCGACGTTCGGACGACTTTGCGTTAGGAAGATGGTGCGGAAGCACTCTGAAAACTCGCGGTACTTTGAAAATTTAGGGAGCGATTGGGGTTATTCGCGATTACCTCGAAAACCAGCGCGACGACCGGGGTCGAAACCTTTATATGAATTGATCGCAATGTCGCGACTCCCAAGGATCAGTGGTCGTTTTCAACGATCGGACGACTTTGTGTTCGTACGATGGTGCGGAAGGACTCTGACAACTCGCGGTACTTTGAAAATTTTCGGAGCGATTGGGGTTATTCGCGATTATTTTGAAACTAGCGCGACGGCCGGGGTCGAAACCTTAATATGAATTGATCGCAATGTCGCGACACGCAATGATCAGTGGTCGTTTTCGACGTTCGGACGACTTTGCGTTAGGAAGATGGTGCGGAAGCACTCTGAAAACTCGCGGTACTTTGAAAATTTAGGGAGCGATTGGGGTTATTCGCGATTATCTCGAAAACCAGCGCGAGGGGCGGGGTCGAAACCTTAATATGAATTGACCGCAATGTCGCGAGTCGCAAGGATCAGTGGTCGTTTTCGACGATCGGACGACTTTGTTTTCGGACGATGGAGCGGAAGCACTCTGAAAACTCGCGGTACTTTGAAAATTTTGGGAGCGATTGGGGTTATTCGCGATTATCTCGAAAACAAGCGCGAGGGCCGGGGTCGAAACCTTAATATGAATTGATCGCAATGTCACGACATGCAAGGATCAGTGGTCGTTTTCGACGTTCGGACGACTTTGTGTTCGGAAGATGGTGCGGTAGCACTCTGAAAAATTGGGGTACTTTGAAAATTTTGGGAGCGATTGTGGTCATTCGCGATTACCTCGAAAACCAGCGCGACGACCGGGGTCGAAACCTTTATATGAATTGATCGCAATGTCGCGATTCCCAAGGATCGGTGGTCGTTTTCAACGATCGGACGACTTTGTGTTCGGACGATGGTGCGGAAGGCCTCTGACAACTCGCGGTACTTTGAAAATTTTCGGAGCGATTGGGGTTATTCGCGATTATTTTGAAACTAGCGCGACGGCCGGGGTCGAAACCTTAATATGAATTGATCGCAATGTCGCGACACGCAATGATCAGTGGTCGTTTTCGACGTTCGGACGACTTTGTGTTCGGACGATGGTGCGGAAGGACTCTGAAAACTCGCGGTACTTTGAAATTTTTCGGACCGATTGGGGTTATTTGCGATTATCTCGAAAACCAGCGCGACGACCGGGGTCGAAATCTTAATATGAATTGATCGCAATGTCGGGACACGCAAGGATCAGTGGTCGTTTTCTACAATCGGACGACTTTGTGTTCGGACGATGGTGCGGAAGGACTCTGACAACACGCGGTACTTTGAAAATTTTGGGATCGATTGTGGTCATTCGCGATTACCTCGAAAACCAGCGCGACGACCAGGGTCGAAACCTTTATATGAATTGATCGCAATGTCGCGACTCCCAAGGATCAGTGGTCGTTTTCGACGTTCGGACGACTTTGCGTTCGGAAGATGGTGCGAAAGCACTCTGAAAACTCGCGGTACTTTGAAAATTTAGGGAGCGATTGGGGTTATTCGCGATTATCTCAAAAACCAGCGCGAGGGCCGGGGTCGAAACCTTAATATGAATTGATCGCAATGTCGCGAGTCGCGAGGTTCAGTGGTCGTTTTCGACGATCGGACGACTTTGTTTTCGGACGATGGAGCGGAAGCACTCTGAAAACTCGCGGTACTTTGAAAATTTTGGGAACGATTGGGGTTATTCGCGATTATCTCGAAAACCAGCGCGAGGGACGGGGTCGAAACCTTAATATGAATTGATCGCAATGTCGCGACATGCAAGGATCAGTGGTCGTTTTCGACGTTTGGACGACTTTGTGTACGGAAGATGGTGCGGTAGCACTCTGAAAACTTGGGGTACTTTGAAAATTTTGGGAGCGATTGTGGTCATTCGCGATTACCTCGAAAACCAGCGCGACGACCGGGGTCGAAACCTTTATATGAATTGATCGCAATGTCGCGACTCCCAAGGATCAGTGGTCGTTTTCGACGTTCGGACGACTTTGCGTTCGGAAGATGGTGCGAAAGCACTCTGAAAACTCGCGGTACTTTGAAAATTTAGGGAGCGATTGGGGTTATTTGCGATTATCTCGAAAACCAGCGCGAGGGCCGGGGTCGAAACCTTAATATGAATTGATCGCAATGTCGCGACATGCAAGGATCAGTGGTCGTTTTCAACGATCGGACGACTTTGCGTTCGGAAGATGGTGCGGAAGCACTCTGAAAACTCGCGGTACTTTGAAAATTTAGGGAGCGGTTGGGGTTATTCGCGATTACCTCGAAAACCAGCGCGACGACCGGGGTCGAAACCTTTATATGAATTGATCGCAATGTCGCGACTCCCAAGGATCAGTGGTCGTTTTCAACGATCGGACGACTTTGTGTTCGGACGATGGTGCGGAAGGACTCTGACAACTCGCGGTACTTTGAAAATTTTCGGAGCGATTGGGGTCATTCGCGATTACCTCGAAAACCAGCGCGACGACCGGGGTCGAAACCTTAATATGAATTGATCGCAATGTAGCGACATGCAAGGATCAGTGGTCGTTTTCGACTTTCGGACGACAATGTGTTCGGAAGATGGTGCGGAAGCACTCTGAAAACTCGCGGTACTTTGAAAATTTTGGGAGCGATTGGGGTTATTCGCGATTATCTCGAAAACCAGCGCGAGGGCCGGGGTCGAAACCTTAATATGAATTGATCGCAATGTCGCGACATGCAAGGATCAGTGGTCGTTTTCGACGTTCGGACGACTTTGTGTTCGGAAGATTGTGCGGAAGCACTCTGAAAACTCGCGGTACTTTGAAAATTTTGGGAGCGATTGGGGTTATTCGGGATTATCTCGAAAACCAGCGCGAGGGCCGGGGTCGAAACCTTAATATGAATTGATCGCAATGTCGCGAGTCGCAAGCATCAGTGGTCGTTTTCGACGATCGGACGACTTTGTTTTCGGACGATGGAGCGGAAGCACTCTGAAAACTCGCGGTACTTTGAAAATTTTGGGAGCGATTGGGGTTATTCGTGATTATCTCGAAAACCAGCGCGACGACCGGGGTCGAAATCTTAATATGAATTGATCGCAATGTCGGGACACGCAAGGATCAGTGGTCGTTTTCTACAATCGGACGACTTTGTGTTCGGACGATGGTGCGGAAGCGCTCTGAAAACTTGGGGTACTTTCAAATTTTGGGAGCGATTGTGGTCATTCGCGATTACCTCGAAAACCAGCGCGACTACTGGGGTCGAAACCTTATTATGATTTGATCGCAATGTCGCGACACGCAAGGATCAGTGGTCGTTTTCGACGATCGGACGACTTTGTGTTCGGACGATGGTGCGGAAGGACTCTGAAAACTCGCGGTACTTTGGAAATTTAGGGAGCGATTGGGGTTATTCGCGATTATCTCGAAAACCAGCGCGAGGGCCGGGGTCGAAACATTAATATGAATTGATCGCAATGTCGCGAGTCGCAAGGATCAGTGGTCGTTTTCGACGATCGGACGACTTTGTTTTCGGACGATGGAGCGGAAGCACTCTGAAAACTCGCGGTACTTTGAAAATTTTGGGAGCGATTGTGGTCATTCGCGATTACCGCGAAAACCAGCGCGACGACCGGGTTCGAAACCTTTATATGAATTGATCGCAATGGTGCGACTCCCGAGGATCAGTGGTCGTTTTCAACGATCGGACGACTTTGTGTTCGTACGATGGTGCGGAAGGACTCTGACAACTCGCGGTACTTTGAAAATTTTCGGAGCGATTGGGGTTATTCGCGATTATTTTGAAACTAGCGCGACGGCCGGGGTCGAAACCTTAATATGAATTGATCGCAATGTCGCGACACGCAATGATCAGTGGTCGTTTTCGACGTTCGGACGACTTTGTGTTCGGGCGACGGTGCGGAAGGACTCTGACAACTCGCGGTACTTTGAAAATTTTGGGAGCGATTGTGGTCATTCGCGATTACCTCGAAAACCAGCGCGACGACCGGGGTCGAAACCTTTATATGAATTGATCGCAATGTCGCGACTCCCAAGGATCAGTGGTCGTTTTCGACGTTCGGACGACTTTGCGTTCGGAAGATGGTGCGAAAGCACTCTGAAAACTCGCGGTACTTTGAAAATTTAGGGAGCGATTGGAGTTATTCGCGATTATCTCGAAAACCAGCGCGAGGGCCGGAGTCGAAACCATAATATGAATTGATCGCAATGTCGCGAGTCGCAAGGATCAGTGGTCGTTTTCGACGATCGGACGACTTTGTTTTCGGACGATGGAGCGGAAGCACTCTGAAAACTCGCGGTACTTTGAAAATTTTGGGAGCGATTGGGGTTATTCGCGATTATCTCGAAAACAAGCGCGAGGGCCGGGGTCGAAACCTTATAATGAATTGATCGCAATGTCACGACATGCAAGGATCAGTGGTCGTTTTCGACGTTCGGACGACTTTGTGTTCGGAAGATGGTGCTGAAGCACTCTGAAAACTCGCGGTACTTTGAAAATTTTGGGAGCGATTGGGGTTATTCGCGATAATCTCGAAAACCAGCGCGAGGGCCGGGGTCGAAACCTTAATATGAATTGATCGCAATGTCGCGACACGCAAGGATCAGCGGTCGTTGTCGAAGATCGGCTGACTTTGTGTTCGGAAGATTGTGCGGAAGCACTCAGAAAACTCGCGGTACTTTGAAAATTTTGGGAGCGATTGGGTTTATTCGCGATTATCTCGAAAATCAGCGCGAGGGCCGGCGTCGAAACCTTAATATGAATTGATCGCAATGTCCCGACACGCAAGGATCAGTGGTCGTTTTCGACGTTCGGATGACTTTGCGTTCGGAAGATGGTGCGGAAGCACTCTGAAAACTCGCGGTACTTTGAAAATTTAGGGAGCGGTTGGGGTTATTCGCGATTACCTCGAAAACCAGCGCGACGACCGGGGTCGAAACCTTTATATGAATTGATCGCAATGTCGCGACTCCCAAGGATCAGTGGTCGTTTTCAACGATCGGACGACTTTGTGTTCGGACGATGGTGCGGAAGGACTCTGACAACTCGCGGTACTTTGAAAATTTTGGGAGCGATTGGGGTTATTCGCGATTATCTCGAAAACCAGCGCGACGACCGGGGTCGAAACCTTAATATGAATTGATCGCAATGTCGCGGCACGCAAGGATCAGTGATCGTTTTCTACAATCGGATGACTTTGTGTATGGGCGATGGTGCGGAAGGACTCTGACAACTCGCGGTACTTTGAAAATTTTGGGAGCGATTGTGGTCATTCGCGATTACCGCGAAAACCAGCGCGACGACCGGGTTCGAAACCTTTATATGAATTGAACGCAATGTCGCGACTCCCGAGGATCAGTGGTCGTTTTCGACGTTCGGACGACTTTGCGTTAGGAAGATGGTGCGGAAGCACTCTGAAAACTCGCGGTACTTTGAAAATTTAGGGAGCGATTGGGGTTATTCGCGATTATCTCGAAAACCAGCGCGAGGGCCGGGGTCGAAACCTTAATATGAATTGATCGCAATGTCGCGACATGCAAGGATCAGTGGTCGTTTTCGACGTTCGGACGACTTTGTGTTCGGAAGATTGTGCGGAAGCACTCTGAAAACTCGCGGTACTTTGAAAATTTTGGGAGCGATTGGGGTTATTCGGGATTATCTCGAAAACCAGCGCGAGGGCCGGGGTCGAAACCTTAATATGAATTGATCGCAATGTCGCGAGTCGCAAGCATCAGTGGTCGTTTTCGACGATCGGACGACTTTGTTTTCGGACGATGGAGCGGAAGCACTCTGAAAACTCGCGGTACTTTGAAAATTTTGGGAGCGATTGGGGTTATTCGTGATTATCTCGAAAACCAGCGCGACGACCGGGGTCGAAATCTTAATATGAATTGATCGCAATGTCGGGACACGCAAGGATCAGTGGTCGTTTTCTACAATCGGACGACTTTGTGTTCGGACGATGGTGCGGAAGCGCTCTGAAAACTTGGGGTACTTTCAAATTTTGGGAGCGATTGTGGTCATTCGCGATTACCTCGAAAACCAGCGCGACTACTGGGGTCGAAACCTTATTATGATTTGATCGCAATGTCGCGACACGCAAGGATCAGTGGTCGTTTTCGACGATCGGACGACTTTGTGTTCGGACGATGGTGCGGAAGGACTCTGAAAACTCGCGGTACTTTGGAAATTTAGGGAGCGATTGGGGTTATTCGCGATTATCTCGAAAACCAGCGCGAGGGCCGGGGTCGAAACATTAATATGAATTGATCGCAATGTCGCGAGTCGCAAGGATCAGTGGTCGTTTTCGACGATCGGACGACTTTGTTTTCGGACGATGGAGCGGAAGCACCCTGAAAACTCGCGGTACTTTGAAAATTTTGGGAGCGATTGGGGTTATTCGCGATTACCTCGAAAACCAGCGCGACGACCGGGGTCGAAACCTTTATATGAATTGATCGCAATGTCGCGACTCCCAAAGATCAGTGGTCGTTTTCAACGATCGGACGACTTTGTGTTCGTACGATGGTGCGGAAGGACTCTGACAACTCGCGGTACTTTGAAAATTTTCGGAGCGATTGGGGTTATTCGCGATTATTTTGAAACTAGCGCGACGGCCGGGGTCGAAACCTTAATATGAATTGATCGCAATGTCGCGACACGCAATGATCAGTGGTCGTTTTCGACGTTCGGACGACTTTGTGTTCGGGCGATGGTGCGGAAGGACTCTGACAACTCGCGGTACTTTGAAAATTTTGGGAGCGATTGTGGTCATTCGCGATTACCTCGAAAACCAGCGCGACGACCGGGGTCGAAACCTTTATATGAATTGATCGCAATGTCGCGACTCCCAAGGATCAGTGGTCGTTTTCGACGTTCGGACGACTTTGCGTTCGGAAGATGGTGCGAAAGCACTCTGAAAACTCGCGGTACTTTGAAAATTTAGGGAGCGATTGGAGTTATTCGCGATTATCTCGAAAACCAGCGCGAGGGCCGGAGTCGAAACCATAATATGAATTGATCGCAATGTCGCGAGTCGCAAGGATCAGTGGTCGTTTTCGACGATCGGACGACTTTGTTTTCGGACGATGGAGCGGAAGCACTCTGAAAACTCGCGGTACTTTGAAAATTTTGGGAGCGATTGGGGTTATTCGCGATTATCTCGAAAACAAGCGCGAGGGCCGGGGTCGAAACCTTAATATGAATTGATCGCAATGTCACGACATGCAAGGATCAGTGGTCGTTTTCGACGTTCGGACGACTTTGTGTTCGGAAGATGGTGCTGAAGCACTCTGAAAACTCGCGGTACTTTGAAAATTTTGGGAGCGATTGGGGTTATTCCCGATAATCTCGAAAACCAGCGCGAGGGCCGGGGTCGAAACCTTAATATGAATTGATCGCAATGTCGCGACACGCAAGGATCAGCGGTCGTTGTCGAAGATCGGCTGACTTTGTGTTCGGAAGATTGTGCGGAAGCACTCTGAAAACTCGCGGTACTTTGAAAATTTTGGGAGCGATTGGGTTTATTCGCGATTATCTCGAAAATCAGCGCGAGGGCCGGGGTCGAAACCTTAATATGAATTGATCGCAATGTCCCGACACGCAAGGATCAGTGGTCGTTTTCGACGTTCGGACGACTTTGCGTTCGGAAGATGGTGCGGAAGCACTCTGAAAACTCGCGGTACTTTGAAAATTTAGGGAGCGGTTGGGGTTATTCGCGATTACCTCGAAAACCAGCGCGACGACCGGGGTCGAAACCTTTATATGAATTGATCGCAATGTCGCGACTCCCAAGGATCAGTGGTCGTTTGCAACGATCGGACGACTTTGTGTTCGGACGATGGTGCGGAAGGACTCTGACAACTCGCGGTACTTTGAAAATTTTGGGAGCGATTGGGGTTATTCGCGATTATCTCGAAAACCAGCGCGACGACCGGGGTCGAAACCTTAATATGAATTGATCGCAATGTCGCGGCACGCAAGGATCAGTGATCGTTTTCTACAATCGGACGACTTTGTGTTTGGGCGATGGTGCGGAAGGACTCTGACAACTCGCGGTACTTTGAAAATTTTGGGAGCGATTGTGGTCATTCGCGATTACCGCGAAAACCAGCGCGACGACCGGGTTCGAAACCTTTATATGAATTGATCGCAATGTCGCGACTCCCGAGGATCAGTGGTCGTTTTCGACGTTCGGACGACTTTGCGTTAGGAAGATGGTGCGGAAGCACTCTGAAAACTCGCGGTACTTTGAAAATTTAGGGAGCGATTGGGGTTATTCGCGATTATCTCGAAAACCAGCGCGAGGGGCGGGGTCGAAACCTTAATATGAATTGACCGCAATGTCGCGAGTCGCAAGGATCAGTGGTCGTTTTCGACGATCGGACGACTTTGTTTTCGGACGATGGAGCGGAAGCACTCTGAAAACTCGCGGTACTTTGAAAATTTTGGGAGCGATTGGGGATATTCGCGATTATCTCGAAAACAAGCGCGAGGGCCGGGGTCGAAACCTTAATATGAATTGATCGCAATGTCACGACATGCAAGGATCAGTGGTCGTTTTCGACGTTCGGACGACTTTGTGTTCGGAAGATGGTGCGGTAGCACTCTGAAAAATTGGGGTACTTTGAAAATTTTGGGAGCGATTGTGGTCATTCGCGATTACCTCGAAAACCAGCGCGACGACCGGGGTCGAAACCTTTATATGAATTGATCGCAATGTCGCGACTCCCAAGGATCGGTGGTCGTTTTCAACGATCGGACGACTTTGTGTTCGGACGATGGTGCGGAAGGCCTCTGACAACTCGCGGTACTTTGAAAATTTTCGGAGCGATTGGGGTTATTCGCGATTATTTTGAAACTAGCGCGACGGCCGGGGTCGAAACCTTAATATGAATTGATCGCAATGTCGCGACACGCAATGATCAGTGGTCGTTTTCGACGTTCGGACGACTTTGTGTTCGGACGATAGTGCGGAAGGACTCTGAAAACTCGCGGTACTTTGAAATTTTTCGGACCGATTGGGGTTATTTGCGATTATCTCGAAAACCAGCGCGACGACCGGGGTCGAAATCTTAATATGAATTGATCGCAATGTCGGGACACGCAAGGATCAGTGGTCGTTTTCTACAATCGGACGACTTTGTGTTCGGACGATGGTGCGGAAGGACTCTGACAACACGCGGTACTTTGAAAATTTTGGGATCGATTGTGGTCATTCGCGATTACCTCGAAAACCAGCGCGACGACCGGGGTCGAAACCTTTATATGAATTGATCGCAATGTCGCGACTCCCAAGGATCAGTGGTCGTTTTCGACGTTCGGACGACTTTGCGTTCGGAAGATGGTGCGAAAGCACTCTGAAAACTCGCGGTACTTTGAAAATTTAGGGAGCGATTGTGGTTATTCGCGATTATCTCGAAAACCAGCGCGAGGGCCGGGGTCGAAACCTTAATATGAATTGATCGCAATGTCGCGAGTCGCAAGGATCAGTGGTCGTTTTCGACGATCGGACGACTTTGTTTTCGGACGATGGAGCGGAAGCACTCTGAAAACTCGCGGTACTTTGAAAATTTTGGGAGCGATTGGGGTTATTCGCGATTATCTCGAAAACCAGCGCGACGACCGGGGTCTAAACCTTTATATGAATTGATCGCAATGTCGCGACACGCAATGATCAGTGGTCGTTTTCGACGTTCGGACGACTTTGTGTTCGGACGATGGTGCGGAAGCACTCTGAAAACTCGCGGTACTTTGAAAATTTAGGGAGCGATTGGGGTTATTCGCGATTATCTCAAAAACCAGCGCGAGGGCCGGGGTCGAAACCTTAATATGAATTGATCGCAATGTCGCGAGTCGCGAGGTTCAGTGGTCGTTTTCGACGTTCGGACGACTTTGCGTTCGGAAGATGGTGCGGAAGCACTCTGAAAACTCGCGGTACTTTGAAAATTTAGGGAGCGGTTGGGGTTATTCGCGATTACCTCGAAAACCAGCGCGACGACCGGGGTCGAAACCTTTATATGAATTGATCGCAATGTCGCGACTCCCAAGGATCAGTGGTCGTTTTCAACGATCGGACGACTTTGTGTTCGGACGATGGTGCGGAAGGACTCTGACAACTCGCGGTACTTTGAAAATTTTGGGAGCGATTGGGGTTATTCGCGATTATCTCGAAAACCAGCGCGACGACCGGGGTCGAAACCTTAATATGAATTGATCGCAATGTCGCGGCACGCAAGGATCAGTGATCGTTTTCTACAATCGGACGACTTTGTGTTTGGGCGATGGTGCGGAAGGACTCTGACAACTCGCGGTACTTTGAAAATTTTGGGAGCGATTGTGGTCATTCGCGATTACCGCGAAAACCAGCGCGACGACCGGGTTCGAAACCTTTATATGAATTGATCGCAATGTCGCGACTCCCGAGGATCAGTGGTCGTTTTCGACGTTCGGACGACTTTGCGTTAGGAAGATGGTGCGGAAGCACTCTGAAAACTCGCGGTACTTTGAAAATTTAGGGAGCGATTGGGGTTATTCGCGATTACCTCGAAAACCAGCGCGACGACCGGGGTCGAAACCTTTATATGAATTGATCGCAATGTCGCGACTCCCAAGGATCAGTGGTCGTTTTCAACGATCGGACGACTTTGTGTTCGTACGATGGTGCGGAAGGACTCTGACAACTCGCGGTACTTTGAAAATTTTCGGAGCGATTGGGGTTATTCGCGATTATTTTGAAACTAGCGCGACGGCCGGGGTCGAAACCTTAATATGAATTGATCGCAATGTCGCGACACGCAATGATCAGTGGTCGTTTTCGACGTTCGGACGACTTTGCGTTAGGAAGATGGTGCGGAAGCACTCTGAAAACTCGCGGTACTTTGAAAATTTAGGGAGCGATTGGGGTTATTCGCGATTATCTCGAAAACCAGCGCGAGGGGCGGGGTCGAAACCTTAATATGAATTGACCGCAATGTCGCGAGTCGCAAGGATCAGTGGTCGTTTTCGACGATCGGACGACTTTGTTTTCGGACGATGGAGCGGAAGCACTCTGAAAACTCGCGGTACTTTGAAAATTTTGGGAGCGATTGGGGTTATTCGCGATTATCTCGAAAACAAGCGCGAGGGCCGGGGTCGAAACCTTAATATGAATTGATCGCAATGTCACGACATGCAAGGATCAGTGGTCGTTTTCGACGTTCGGACGACTTTGTGTTCGGAAGATGGTGCGGAAGGCCTCTGACAACTCGCGGTACTTTGAAAATTTTCGGAGCGATTGGGGTTATTCGCGATTATTTTGAAACTAGCGCGACGGCCGGGGTCGAAACCTTAATATGAATTGATCGCAATGTCGCGACACGCAATGATCAGTGGTCGTTTTCGACGCTCGGACGACTTTGTGTTCGGACGATGGTGCGGAAGGACTCTGAAAACTCGCGGTACTTTGAAATTTTTCGGACCGATTGGGGTTATTTGCGATTATCTCGAAAACCAGCGCGACGACCGGGGTCGAAATCTTAATATGAATTGATCGCAATGTCGGGACACGCAAGGATCAGTGGTCGTTTTCTACAATCGGACGACTTTGTGTTCGGACGATGGTGCGG
The DNA here is from genome assembly GCA_963932335.1 of Andrena marginata. Taxonomy (NCBI): domain Eukaryota; kingdom Metazoa; phylum Arthropoda; class Insecta; order Hymenoptera; family Andrenidae; genus Andrena; species Andrena marginata. The sequence goes on from CAWVQI010000358.1 coordinate 128,902, forward strand.
AAGGACTCTGACAACACGCGGTACTTTGAAAATTTTGGGATCGATTGTGGTCATTCGCGATTACCTCGAAAACCAGCGCGACGACCAGGGTCGAAACCTTTATATGAATTGATCGCAATGTCGCGACTCCCAAGGATCAGTGGTCGTTTTCGACGTTCGGACGACTTTGCGTTCGGAAGATGGTGCGAAAGCACTCTGAAAACTCGCGGTACTTTGAAAATTTAGGGAGCGATTGGGGTTATTCGCGATTATCTCAAAAACCAGCGCGAGGGCCGGGGTCGAAACCTTAATATGAATTGATCGCAATGTCGCGAGTCGCGAGGTTCAGTGGTCGTTTTCGACGATCGGACGACTTTGTTTTCGGACGATGGAGCGGAAGCACTCTGAAAACTCGCGGTACTTTGAAAATTTTGGGAACGATTGGGGTTATTCGCGATTATCTCGAAAACCAGCGCGAGGGACGGGGTCGAAACCTTAATATGAATTGATCGCAATGTCGCGACATGCAAGGATCAGTGGTCGTTTTCGACGTTTGGACGACTTTGTGTACGGAAGATGGTGCGGTAGCACTCTGAAAACTTGGGGTACTTTGAAAATTTTGGGAGCGATTGTGGTCATTCGCGATTACCTCGAAAACCAGCGCGACGACCGGGGTCGAAACCTTTATATGAATTGATCGCAATGTCGCGACTCCCAAGGATCAGTGGTCGTTTTCGACGTTCGGACGACTTTGCGTTCGGAAGATGGTGCGAAAGCACTCTGAAAACTCGCGGTACTTTGAAAATTTAGGGAGCGATTGGGGTTATTTGCGATTATCTCGAAAACCAGCGCGAGGGCCGGGGTCGAAACCTTAATATGAATTGATCGCAATGTCGCGACATGCAAGGATCAGTGGTCGTTTTCAACGATCGGACGACTTTGCGTTCGGAAGATGGTGCGGAAGCACTCTGAAAACTCGCGGTACTTTGAAAATTTAGGGAGCGGTTGGGGTTATTCGCGATTACCTCGAAAACCAGCGCGACGACCGGGGTCGAAACCTTTATATGAATTGATCGCAATGTCGCGACTCCCAAGGATCAGTGGTCGTTTTCAACGATCGGACGACTTTGTGTTCGGACGATGGTGCGGAAGGACTCTGACAACTCGCGGTACTTTGAAAATTTTCGGAGCGATTGGGGTCATTCGCGATTACCTCGAAAACCAGCGCGACGACCGGGGTCGAAACCTTAATATGAATTGATCGCAATGTAGCGACATGCAAGGATCAGTGGTCGTTTTCGACTTTCGGACGACAATGTGTTCGGAAGATGGTGCGGAAGCACTCTGAAAACTCGCGGTACTTTGAAAATTTTGGGAGCGATTGGGGTTATTCGCGATTATCTCGAAAACCAGCGCGAGGGCCGGGGTCGAAACCTTAATATGAATTGATCGCAATGTCGCGACATGCAAGGATCAGTGGTCGTTTTCGACGTTCGGACGACTTTGTGTTCGGAAGATTGTGCGGAAGCACTCTGAAAACTCGCGGTACTTTGAAAATTTTGGGAGCGATTGGGGTTATTCGGGATTATCTCGAAAACCAGCGCGAGGGCCGGGGTCGAAACCTTAATATGAATTGATCGCAATGTCGCGAGTCGCAAGCATCAGTGGTCGTTTTCGACGATCGGACGACTTTGTTTTCGGACGATGGAGCGGAAGCACTCTGAAAACTCGCGGTACTTTGAAAATTTTGGGAGCGATTGGGGTTATTCGTGATTATCTCGAAAACCAGCGCGACGACCGGGGTCGAAATCTTAATATGAATTGATCGCAATGTCGGGACACGCAAGGATCAGTGGTCGTTTTCTACAATCGGACGACTTTGTGTTCGGACGATGGTGCGGAAGCGCTCTGAAAACTTGGGGTACTTTCAAATTTTGGGAGCGATTGTGGTCATTCGCGATTACCTCGAAAACCAGCGCGACTACTGGGGTCGAAACCTTATTATGATTTGATCGCAATGTCGCGACACGCAAGGATCAGTGGTCGTTTTCGACGATCGGACGACTTTGTGTTCGGACGATGGTGCGGAAGGACTCTGAAAACTCGCGGTACTTTGGAAATTTAGGTAGCGATTGGGGTTATTCGCGATTATCTCGAAAACCAGCGCGAGGGCCGGGGTCGAAACATTAATATGAATTGATCGCAATGTCGCGAGTCGCAAGGATCAGTGGTCGTTTTCGACGATCGGACGACTTTGTTTTCGGACGATGGAGCGGAAGCACTCTGAAAACTCGCGGTACTTTGAAAATTTTGGGAGCGATTGTGGTCATTCGCGATTACCGCGAAAACCAGCGCGACGACCGGGTTCGAAACCTTTATATGAATTGATCGCAATGTCGCGACTCCCGAGGATCAGTGGTCGTTTTCAACGATCGGACGACTTTGTGTTCGTACGATGGTGCGGAAGGACTCTGACAACTCGCGGTACTTTGAAAATTTTCGGAGCGATTGGGGTTATTCGCGATTATTTTGAAACTAGCGCGACGGCCGGGGTCGAAACCTTAATATGAATTGATCGCAATGTCGCGACACGCAATGATCAGTGGTCGTTTTCGACGTTCGGACGACTTTGTGTTCGGGCGATGGTGCGGAAGGACTCTGACAACTCGCGGTACTTTGAAAATTTTGGGAGCGATTGTGGTCATTCGCGATTACCTCGAAAACCAGCGCGACGACCGGGGTCGAAACCTTTATATGAATTGATCGCAATGTCGCGACTCCCAAGGATCAGTGGTCGTTTTCGACGTTCGGACGACTTTGCGTTCGGAAGATGGTGCGAAAGCACTCTGAAAACTCGCGGTACTTTGAAAATTTAGGGAGCGATTGGAGTTATTCGCGATTATCTCGAAAACCAGCGCGAGGGCCGGAGTCGAAACCATAATATGAATTGATCGCAATGTCGCGAGTCGCAAGGATCAGTGGTCGTTTTCGACGATCGGACGACTTTGTTTTCGGACGATGGAGCGGAAGCACTCTGAAAACTCGCGGTACTTTGAAAATTTTGGGAGCGATTGGGGTTATTCGCGATTATCTCGAAAACAAGCGCGAGGGCCGGGGTCGAAACCTTATAATGAATTGATCGCAATGTCACGACATGCAAGGATCAGTGGTCGTTTTCGACGTTCGGACGACTTTGTGTTCGGAAGATGGTGCTGAAGCACTCTGAAAACTCGCGGTACTTTGAAAATTTTGGGAGCGATTGGGGTTATTCGCGATAATCTCGAAAACCAGCGCGAGGGCCGGGGTCGAAACCTTAATATGAATTGATCGCAATGTCGCGACACGCAAGGATCAGCGGTCGTTGTCGAAGATCGGCTGACTTTGTGTTCGGAAGATTGTGCGGAAGCACTCAGAAAACTCGCGGTACTTTGAAAATTTTGGGAGCGATTGGGTTTATTCGCGATTATCTCGAAAATCAGCGCGAGGGCCGGCGTCGAAACCTTAATATGAATTGATCGCAATGTCCCGACACGCAAGGATCAGTGGTCGTTTTCGACGTTCGGACGACTTTGCGTTCGGAAGATGGTGCGGAAGCACTCTGAAAACTCGCGGTACTTTGAAAATTTAGGGAGCGGTTGGGGTTATTCGCGATTACCTCGAAAACCAGCGCGACGACCGGGGTCGAAACCTTTATATGAATTGATCGCAATGTCGCGACTCCCAAGGATCAGTGGTCGTTTTCAACGATCGGACGACTTTGTGTTCGGACGATGGTGCGGAAGGACTCTGACAACTCGCGGTACTTTGAAAATTTTGGGAGCGATTGGGGTTATTCGCGATTATCTCGAAAACCAGCGCGACGACCGGGGTCGAAACCTTAATATGAATTGATCGCAATGTCGCGGCACGCAAGGATCAGTGATCGTTTTCTACAATCGGACGACTTTGTGTTTGGGCGATGGTGCGGAAGGACTCTGACAACTCGCGGTACTTTGAAAATTTTGGGAGCGATTGTGGTCATTCGCGATTACCGCGAAAACCAGCGCGACGACCGGGTTCGAAACCTTTATATGAATTGAACGCAATGTCGCGACTCCCGAGGATCAGTGGTCGTTTTCGACGTTCGGACGACTTTGCGTTAGGAAGATGGTGCGGAAGCACTCTGAAAACTCGCGGTACTTTGAAAATTTAGGGAGCGATTGGGGTTATTCGCGATTATCTCGAAAACCAGCGCGAGGGCCGGGGTCGAAACCTTAATATGAATTGATCGCAATGTCGCGACATGCAAGGATCAGTGGTCGTTTTCGACGTTCGGACGACTTTGTGTTCGGAAGATTGTGCGGAAGCACTCTGAAAACTCGCGGTACTTTGAAAATTTTGGGAGCGATTGGGGTTATTCGGGATTATCTCGAAAACCAGCGCGAGGGCCGGGGTCGAAACCTTAATATGAATTGATCGCAATGTCGCGAGTCGCAAGCATCAGTGGTCGTTTTCGACGATCGGACGACTTTGTTTTCGGACGATGGAGCGGAAGCACTCTGAAAACTCGCGGTACTTTGAAAATTTTGGGAGCGATTGGGGTTATTCGTGATTATCTCGAAAACCAGCGCGACGACCGGGGTCGAAATCTTAATATGAATTGATCGCAATGTCGGGACACGCAAGGATCAGTGGTCGTTTTCTACAATCGGACGACTTTGTGTTCGGACGATGGTGCGGAAGCGCTCTGAAAACTTGGGGTACTTTCAAATTTTGGGAGCGATTGTGGTCATTCGCGATTACCTCGAAAACCAGCGCGACTACTGGGGTCGAAACCTTATTATGATTTGATCGCAATGTCGCGACACGCAAGGATCAGTGGTCGTTTTCGACGATCGGACGACTTTGTGTTCGGACGATGGTGCGGAAGGACTCTGAAAACTCGCGGTACTTTGGAAATTTAGGGAGCGATTGGGGTTATTCGCGATTATCTCGAAAACCAGCGCGAGGGCCGGGGTCGAAACATTAATATGAATTGATCGCAATGTCGCGAGTCGCAAGGATCAGTGGTCGTTTTCGACGATCGGACGACTTTGTTTTCGGACGATGGAGCGGAAGCACTCTGAAAACTCGCGGTACTTTGAAAATTTTGGGAGCGATTGGGGTTATTCGCGATTACCTCGAAAACCAGCGCGACGACCGGGGTCGAAACCTTTATATGAATTGATCGCAATGTCGCGACTCCCAAAGATCAGTGGTCGTTTTCAACGATCGGACGACTTTGTGTTCGTACGATGGTGCGGAAGGACTCTGACAACTCGCGGTACTTTGAAAATTTTCGGAGCGATTGGGGTTATTCGCGATTATTTTGAAACTAGCGCGACGGCCGGGGTCGAAACCTTAATATGAATTGATCGCAATGTCGCGACACGCAATGATCAGTGGTCGTTTTCGACGTTCGGACGACTTTGTGTTCGGGCGATGGTGCGGAAGGACTCTGACAACTCGCGGTACTTTGAAAATTTTGGGAGCGATTGTGGTCATTCGCGATTACCTCGAAAACCAGCGCGACGACCGGGGTCGAAACCTTTATATGAATTGATCGCAATGTCGCGACTCCCAAGGATCAGTGGTCGTTTTCGACGTTCGGACGACTTTGCGTTCGGAAGATGGTGCGAAAGCACTCTGAAAACTCGCGGTACTTTGAAAATTTAGGGAGCGATTGGAGTTATTCGCGATTATCTCGAAAACCAGCGCGAGGGCCGGAGTCGAAACCATAATATGAATTGATCGCAATGTCGCGAGTCGCAAGGATCAGTGGTCGTTTTCGACGATCGGACGACTTTGTTTTCGGACGATGGAGCGGAAGCACTCTGAAAACTCGCGGTACTTTGAAAATTTTGGGAGCGATTGGGGTTATTCGCGATTATCTCGAAAACAAGCGCGAGGGCCGGGGTCGAAACCTTATAATGAATTGATCGCAATGTCACGACATGCAAGGATCAGTGGTCGTTTTCGACGTTCGGACGACTTTGTGTTCGGAAGATGGTGCTGAAGCACTCTGAAAACTCGCGGTACTTTGAAAATTTTGGGAGCGATTGGGGTTATTCGCGATAATCTCGAAAACCAGCGCGAGGGCCGGGGTCGAAACCTTAATATGAATTGATCGCAATGTCGCGACACGCAAGGATCAGCGGTCGTTGTCGAAGATCGGCTGACTTTGTGTTCGGAAGATTGTGCGGAAGCACTCAGAAAACTCGCGGTACTTTGAAAATTTTGGGAGCGATTGGGTTTATTCGCGATTATCTCGAAAATCAGCGCGAGGGCCGGCGTCGAAACCTTAATATGAATTGATCGCAATGTCCCGACACGCAAGGATCAGTGGTCGTTTTCGACGTTCGGACGACTTTGCGTTCGGAAGATGGTGCGGAAGCACTCTGAAAACTCGCGGTACTTTGAAAATTTAGGGAGCGGTTGGGGTTATTCGCGATTACCTCGAAAACCAGCGCGACGACCGGGGTCGAAACCTTTATATGAATTGATCGCAATGTCGCGACTCCCAAGGATCAGTGGTCGTTTTCAACGATCGGACGACTTTGTGTTCGGACGATGGTGCGGAAGGACTCTGACAACTCGCGGTACTTTGAAAATTTTGGGAGCGATTGGGGTTATTCGCGATTATCTCGAAAACCAGCGCGACGACCGGGGTCGAAACCTTAATATGAATTGATCGCAATGTCGCGGCACGCAAGGATCAGTGATCGTTTTCTACAATCGGACGACTTTGTGTTTGGGCGATGGTGCGGAAGGACTCTGACAACTCGCGGTACTTTGAAAATTTTGGGAGCGATTGTGGTCATTCGCGATTACCGCGAAAACCAGCGCGACGACCGGGTTCGAAACCTTTATATGAATTGAACGCAATGTCGCGACTCCCGAGGATCAGTGGTCGTTTTCGACGTTCGGACGGCTTTGCGTTAGGAAGATGGTGCGGAAGCACTCTGAAAACTCGCGGTACTTTGAAAATTTAGGGAGCGATTGGGGTTATTCGCGATTATCTCGAAAACCAGCGCGAGGGGCGGGGTCGAAACCTTAATATGAATTGACCGCAATGTCGCGAGTCGCAAGGATCAGTGGTCGTTTTCGACGATCGGACGACTTTGTTTTCGGACGATGGAGCGGAAGCACTCTGAAAACTCGCGGTACTTTGAAAATTTTGGGAGCGATTGGGGTTATTCGCGATTATCTCGAAAACAAGCGCTAGGGCCGGGGTCGAAACCTTAATATGAATTGATCGCAATGTCACGACATGCAAGGATCAGTGGTCGTTTTCGACGTTCGGTCGACTTTGTGTTCGGAAGATGGTGCGGTAGCACTCTGAAAAATTGGGGTACTTTGAAAATTTTGGGAGCGATTGTGGTCATTCGCGATTACCTCGAAAACCAGCGCGACGACCGGGGTCGAAACCTTTATATGAATTGATCGCAATGTCGCGACTCCCAAGGATCGGTGGTCGTTTTCAACGATCGGACGACTTTGTGTTCGGACGATGGTGCGGAAGGCCTCTGACAACTCGCGGTACTTTGAAAATTTTCGGAGCGATTGGGGTTATTCGCGATTATTTTGAAACTAGCGCGACGGCCGGGGTCGAAACCTTAATATGAATTGATCGCAATGTCGCGGCACGCAAGGATCAGTGATCGTTTTCTACAATCGGACGACTTTGTGTTTGGGCGATGGTGCGGAAGGACTCTGACAACTCGCGGTACTTTGAAAATTTTGGGAGCGATTGTGGTCATTCGCGATTACCGCGAAAACCAGCGCGACGACCGGGTTCGAAACCTTTATATGAATTGATCGCAATGTCGCGACTCCCGAGGATCAGTGGTCGTTTTCGACGTTCGGACGACTTTGCGTTAGGAAGATGGTGCGGAAGCACTCTGAAAACTCGCGGTACTTTGAAAATTTAGGGAGCGATTGGGGTTATTCGCGATTACCTCGAAAACCAGCGCGACGACCGGGGTCGAAACCTTTATATGAATTGATCGCAATGTCGCGACTCCCAAGGATCAGTGGTCGTTTTCAACGATCGGACGACTTTGTGTTCGTACGATGGTGCGGAAGGACTCTGACAACTCGCGGTACTTTGAAAATTTTCGGAGCGATTGGGGTTATTCGCGATTATTTTGAAACTAGCGCGACGGCCGGGGTCGAAACCTTAATATGAATTGATCGCAATGTCGCGACACGCAATGATCAGTGGTCGTTTTCGACGTTCGGACGACTTTGCGTTAGGAAGATGGTGCGGAAGCACTCTGAAAACTCGCGGTACTTTGAAAATTTAGGGAGCGATTGGGGTTATTCGCGATTATCTCGAAAACCAGCGCGAGGGGCGGGGTCGAAACCTTAATATGAATTGACCGCAATGTCGCGAGTCGCAAGGATCAGTGGTCGTTTTCGACGATCGGACGACTTTGTTTTCGGACGATGGAGCGGAAGCACTCTGAAAACTCGCGGTACTTTGAAAATTTTGGGAGCGATTGGGGTTATTCGCGATTATCTCGAAAACAAGCGCGAGGGCCGGGGTCGAAACCTTAATATGAATTGATCGCAATGTCACGACATGCAAGGATCAGTGGTCGTTTTCGACGTTCGGACGACTTTGTGTTCGGAAGATGGTGCGGTAGCACTCTGAAAAATTGGGGTACTTTGAAAATTTTGGGAGCGATTGTGGTCATTCGCGATTACCTCGAAAGCCAGCGCGACGACCGGGGTCGAAACCTTTATATGAATTGATCGCAATGTCGCGATTCCCAAGGATCGGTGGTCGTTTTCAACGATCGGACGACTTTGTGTTCGGACGATGGTGCGGAAGGCCTCTGACAACTCGCGGTACTTTGAAAATTTTCGGAGCGATTGGGGTTATTCGCGATTATTTTGAAACTAGCGCGACGGCCGGGGTCGAAACCTTAATATGAATTGATCGCAATGTCGCGACACGCAATGATCAGTGGTCGTTTTCGACGTTCGGACGACTTTGTGTTCGGACGATGGTGCGGAAGGACTCTGAAAACTCGCGGTACTTTGAAATTTTTCGGACCGATTGGGGTTATTTGCGATTATCTCGAAAACCAGCGCGACGACCGGGGTCGAAATCTTAATATGAATTGATCGCAATGTCGGGACACGCAAGGATCAGTGGTCGTTTTCTACAATCGGACGACTTTGTGTTCGGACGATGGTGCGGAAGTACTCTGACAACACGCGGTACTTTGAAAATTTTGGGATCGATTGTGGTCATTCGCGATTACCTCGAAAACCAGCGCGACGACCGGGGTCGAAACCTTTATATGAATTGATCGCAATGTCGCGACTCCCAAGGATCAGTGGTCGTTTTCGACGTTCGGACGACTTTGCGTTCGGAAGATGGTGCGAAAGCACTCTGAAAACTCGCGGTACTTTGAAAATTTAGGGAGCGATTGGGGTTATTCGCGATTATCTCAAAAACCAGCGCGAGGGCCGGGGTCGAAACCTTAATATGAATTGGTCGCAATGTCGCGAGTCGCGAGGTTCAGTGGTCGTTTTCGACGATCGGACGACTTTGTTTTCGGACGATGGAGCGGAAGCACTCTGAAAACTCGCGGTACTTTGAAAATTTTGGGAACGATTGGGGTTATTCGCGATTATCTCGAAAACCAGCGCGAGGGACGGGGTCGAAACCTTAATATGAATTGATCGCAATGTCGCGACATGCAAGGATCAGTGGTCGTTTTCGACGTTTGGACGACTTTGTGTACGGAAGATGGTGCGGTAGCACTCTGAAAACTTGGGGTACTTTGAAAATTTTGGGAGCGATTGTGGTCATTCGCGATTACCTCGAAAACCAGCGCGACGACCGGGGTCGAAACCTTTATATGAATTGATCGCAATGTCGCGACTCCCAAGGATCAGTGGTCGTTTTCGACGTTCGGACGACTTTGCGTTCGGAAGATGGTGCGAAAGCACTCTGAAAACTCGCGGTACTTTGAAAATTTAGGGAGCGATTGGGGTTATTCGCGATTATCTCGAAAACCAGCGCGAGGGCCGGGTTCGAAACCTTAATATGAATTGATCGCAATGTCGCGAGTCGCAAGGATCAGTGGTCGTTTTCGACGATCGGACGACTTTGTTTTCGGACGATGGAGCGGAAGCACTCTGAAAACTCGCGGTACTTTGAAAATTTTGGGAGCGATTGGGGTTATTCGCGATTATCTCGAAAACCAGCGCGAGGGCCGGGGTCGAAACCTTAATATGAATTGATCGCAATGTCGCGACATGCAAGGATCAGTGGACGTTTTCGACGTTTGGACGACTTTGTGTTCGGAAGATGGTGCGGTAGCACTCTGAAAACTTGGGGTACTTTGAAAATTTTGGGAGCGATTGTGGTCATTCGCGATTACCTCGAAAACCAGCGCGACGACCGGGGTCGAAACCTTTATATGAATTGATCGCAATGTCGCGACTCCCAAGGATCAGTGGTCGTTTTCGACGTTCGGACGACTTTGCGTTCGGAAGATGGTGCGAAAGCACTCTGAAAACTCGCGGTACTTTGAAAATTTAGGGAGCGATTGGGGTTATTCGCGATTATCTCGAAAACCAGCGCGAGGGCCGGGTTCGAAACCTTAATATGAATTGATCGCAATGTCGCGAGTCGCAAGGATCAGTGGTCGTTTTCGACGATCGGACGACTTTGTTTTCGGACGATGGAGCGGAAGCACTCTGAAAACTCGCGGTACTTTGAAAATTTTGGGAGCGATTGGGGTTATTCGCGATTATCTCGAAAACCAGCGCGAGGGCCGGGGTCGAAACCTTAATATGAATTGATCGCAATGTCGCGACATGCAAGGATCAGTGGACGTTTTCGACGTTTGGACGACTTTGTGTTCGGAAGATGGTGCGGTAGCACTCTGAAAACTTGGGGTACTTTGAAAATTTTGGGAGCGATTGTGGTCATTCGCGATTACCTCGAAAACCAGCGCGACGACCGGGGTCGAAACCTTTAAATGAATTGATCGCAATGTCGCGACTCCCAAGGATCAGTGGTCGTTTTCAACGATCGGACGACTTTGTGTTCGGACGATGGTGCGGAAGGACTCTGAAAACTCGCGGTACTTTGAAAATTTTTCGGACCGATTGGGGTTATTTGCGATTATCTCGAAAACCAGCGCGAGGGCCGGGGTCGAAACCTTAATATGAATTGATCGCAATGTCGCGACATGCAAGGATCAGTGGTCGTTTTCAACGATCGGACGACTTTGCGTTCGGAAGATGGTGCGGAAGCACTCTGAAAACTCGCGGTACTTTGAAAATTTAGGGAGCGGTTGGGGTTATTCGCGATTACCTCGAAAACCAGCGCGACGACCGGGGTCGAAACCTTTATATGAATTGATCGCAATGTCGCGACTCCCAAGGATCAGTGGTCGTTTTCAACGATCGGACGACTTTGTGTTCGGACGATGGTGCGGAAGGACTCTGACAACTCGCGGTACTTTGAAAATTTTCGGAGCGATTGGGGTCATTCGCGATTACCTCGAAAACCAGCGCGACGACCGGGGTCGAAACCTTAATATGAATTGATCGCAATGTAGCGACATGCAAGGATCAGTGGTCGTTTTCGACTTTCGGACGACAATGTGTTCGGAAGATGGTGCGGAAGCACTCTGAAAACTCGCGGTACTTTGAAAATTTTGGGAGCGATTGGGGTTATTCGCGATTATCTCGAAAACCAGCGCGAGGGCCGGGGTCGAAACCTTAATATGAATTGATCGCAATGTCGCGACATGCAAGGATCAGTGGTCGTTTTCGACGTTCGGACGACTTTGTGTTCGGAAGATTGTGCGGAAGCACTCTGAAAACTCGCGGTACTTTGAAAATTTTGGGAGCGATTGGGGTTATTCGGGATTATCTCGAAAACCAGCGCGAGGGCCGGGGTCGAAACCTTAATATGAATTGATCGCAATGTCGCGAGTCGCAAGCATCAGTGGTCGTTTTCGACGATCGGACGACTTTGTTTTCGGACGATGGAGCGGAAGCACTCTGAAAACTCGCGGTACTTTGAAAATTTTGGGAGCGATTGGGGTTATTCGTGATTATCTCGAAAACCAGCGCGACGACCGGGGTCGAAATCTTAATATGAATTGATCGCAATGTCGGGACACGCAAGGATCAGTGGTCGTTTTCTACAATCGGACGACTTTGTGTTCGGACGATGGTGCGGAAGCGCTCTGAAAACTTGGGGTACTTTCAAATTTTGGGAGCGATTGTGGTCATTCGCGATTACCTCGAAAACCAGCGCGACTACTGGGGTCGAAACCTTATTATGATTTGATCGCAATGTCGCGACACGCAAGGATCAGTGGTCGTTTTCGACGATCGGACGACTTTGTGTTCGGACGATGGTGCGGAAGGACTCTGAAAACTCGCGGTACTTTGGAAATTTAGGGAGCGATTGGGGTTATTCGCGATTATCTCGAAAACCAGCGCGAGGGCCGGGGTCGAAACATTAATATGAATTGATCGCAATGTCGCGAGTCGCAAGGATCAGTGGTCGTTTTCGACGATCGGACGACTTTGTTTTCGGACGATGGAGCGGAAGCACTCTGAAAACTCGCGGTACTTTGAAAATTTTGGGAGCGATTGGGGTTATTCGCGATTACCTCGAAAACCAGCGCGACGACCGGGGTCGAAACCTTTATATGAATTGATCGCAATGTCGCGACTCCCAAAGATCAGTGGTCGTTTTCAACGATCGGACGACTTTGTGTTCGTACGATGGTGCGGAAGGACTCTGACAACTCGCGGTACTTTGAAAATTTTCGGAGCGATTGGGGTTATTCGCGATTATTTTGAAACTAGCGCGACGGCCGGGGTCGAAACCTTAATATGAATTGATCGCAATGTCGCGACACGCAATGATCAGTGGTCGTTTTCGACGTTCGGACGACTTTGTGTTCGGGCGATGGTGCGGAAGGACTCTGACAACTCGCGGTACTTTGAAAATTTTGGGAGCGATTGTGGTCATTCGCGATTACCTCGAAAACCAGCGCGACGACCGGGGTCGAAACCTTTATATGAATTGATCGCAATGTCGCGACTCCCAAGGATCAGTGGTCGTTTTCGACGTTCGGACGACTTTGCGTTCGGAAGATGGTGCGAAAGCACTCTGAAAACTCGCGGTACTTTGAAAATTTAGGGAGCGATTGGAGTTATTCGCGATTATCTCGAAAACCAGCGCGAGGGCCGGAGTCGAAACCATAATATGAATTGATCGCAATGTCGCGAGTCGCAAGGATCAGTGGTCGTTTTCGACGATCGGACGACTTTGTTTTCGGACGATGGAGCGGAAGCACTCTGAAAACTCGCGGTACTTTGAAAATTTTGGGAGCGATTGGGGTTATTCGCGATTATCTCGAAAACAAGCGCGAGGGCCGGGGTCGAAACCTTATAATGAATTGATCGCAATGTCACGACATGCAAGGATCAGTGGTCGTTTTCGACGTTCGGACGACTTTGTGTTCGGAAGATGGTGCTGAAGCACTCTGAAAACTCGCGGTACTTTGAAAATTTTGGGAGCGATTGGGGTTATTCGCGATAATCTCGAAAACCAGCGCGAGGGCCGGGGTCGAAACCTTAATATGAATTGATCGCAATGTCGCGACACGCAAGGATCAGCGGTCGTTGTCGAAGATCGGCTGACTTTGTGTTCGGAAGATTGTGCGGAAGCACTCAGAAAACTCGCGGTACTTTGAAAATTTTGGGAGCGATTGGGTTTATTCGCGATTATCTCGAAAATCAGCGCGAGGGCCGGCGTCGAAACCTTAATATGAATTGATCGCAATGTCCCGACACGCAAGGATCAGTGGTCGTTTTCGACGTTCGGACGACTTTGCGTTCGGAAGATGGTGCGGAAGCACTCTGAAAACTCGCGGTACTTTGAAAATTTAGGGAGCGGTTGGGGTTATTCGCGATTACCTCGAAAACCAGCGCGACGACCGGGGTCGAAACCTTTATATGAATTGATCGCAATGTCGCGACTCCCAAGGATCAGTGGTCGTTTTCAACGATCGGACGACTTTGTGTTCGGACGATGGTGCGGAAGGACTCTGACAACTCGCGGTACTTTGAAAATTTTGGGAGCGATTGGGGTTATTCGCGATTATCTCGAAAACCAGCGCGACGACCGGGGTCGAAACCTTAATATGAATTGATCGCAATGTCGCGGCACGCAAGGATCAGTGATCGTTTTCTACAATCGGACGACTTTGTGTTTGGGCGATGGTGCGGAAGGACTCTGACAACTCGCGGTACTTTGAAAATTTTGGGAGCGATTGTGGTCATTCGCGATTACCGCGAAAACCAGCGCGACGACCGGGTTCGAAACCTTTATATGAATTGAACGCAATGTCGCGACTCCCGAGGATCAGTGGTCGTTTTCGACGTTCGGACGACTTTGCGTTAGGAAGATGGTGCGGAAGCACTCTGAAAACTCGCGGTACTTTGAAAATTTAGGGAGCGATTGGGGTTATTCGCGATTATCTCGAAAACCAGCGCGAGGGGCGGGGTCGAAACCTTAATATGAATTGACCGCAATGTCGCGAGTCGCAAGGATCAGTGGTCGTTTTCGACGATCGGACGACTTTGTTTTCGGACGATGGAGCGGAAGCACTCTGAAAACTCGCGGTACTTTGAAAATTTTGGGAGCGATTGGGGTTATTCGCGATTATCTCGAAAACAAGCGCGAGGGCCGGGGTCGAAACCTTAATATGAATTGATCGCAATGTCACGACATGCAAGGATCAGTGGTCGTTTTCGACGTTCGGACGACTTTGTGTTCGGAAGATGGTGCGGTAGCACTCTGAAAAATTGGGGTACTTTGAAAATTTTGGGAGCGATTGTGGTCATTCGCGATTACCTCGAAAACCAGCGCGACGACCGGGGTCGAAACCTTTATATGAATTGATCGCAATGTCGCGACTCCCAAGGATCGGTGGTCGTTTTCAACGATCGGACGACTTTGTGTTCGGACGATGGTGCGGAAGGCCTCTG
The DNA here is from genome assembly GCA_963932335.1 of Andrena marginata. Taxonomy (NCBI): domain Eukaryota; kingdom Metazoa; phylum Arthropoda; class Insecta; order Hymenoptera; family Andrenidae; genus Andrena; species Andrena marginata. Next base: position 143,944 of record CAWVQI010000358.1, read on the forward strand.
ACAACTCGCGGTACTTTGAAAATTTTCGGAGCGATTGGGGTTATTCGCGATTATTTTGAAACTAGCGCGACGGCCGGGGTCGAAACCTTAATATGAATTGATCGCAATGTCGCGACAAGCAATGATCAGTGGTCGTTTTCGACGTTCGGACGACTTTGTGTTCGGACGATGGTGCGGAAGGACTCTGAAAACTCGCGGTACTTTGAAATTTTTCGGACCGATTGGGGTTATTTGCGATTATCTCGAAAACCAGCGCGACGACCGGGGTCGAAATCTTAATATGAATTGATCGCAATGTCGGGACACGCAAGGATCAGTGGTCGTTTTCTACAATCGGACGACTTTGTGTTCGGACGATGGTGCGGAAGGACTCTGACAACACGCGGTACTTTGAAAATTTTGGGATCGATTGTGGTCATTCGCGATTACCTCGAAAACCAGCGCGACGACCGGGGTCGAAACCTTTATATGAATTGATCGCAATGTCGCGACTCCCAAGGATCAGTGGTCGTTTTCGACGTTCGGACGACTTTGCGTTCGGAAGATGGTGCGAAAGCACTCTGAAAACTCGCGGTACTTTGAAAATTTAGGGAGCGATTGTGGTTATTCGCGATTATCTCGAAAACCAGCGCGAGGGCCGGGGTCGAAACCTTAATATGAATTGATCGCAATGTCGCGAGTCGCAAGGATCAGTGGTCGTTTTCGACGATCGGACGACTTTGTTTTCGGACGATGGAGCGGAAGCACTCTGAAAACTCGCGGTACTTTGAAAATTTTGGGAGCGATTGGGGTTATTCGCGATTATCTCGAAAACCAGCGCGACGACCGGGGTCTAAACCTTTATATGAATTGATCGCAATGTCGCGACACGCAATGATCAGTGGTCGTTTTCGACGTTCGGACGACTTTGTGTTCGGACGATGGTGCGGAAGCACTCTGAAAACTCGCGGTACTTTGAAAATTTAGGGAGCGATTGGGGTTATTCGCGATTATCTCAAAAACCAGCGCGAGGGCCGGGGTCGAAACCTTAATATGAATTGATCGCAATGTCGCGAGTCGCGAGGTTCAGTGGTCGTTTTCGACGATCGGACGACTTTGTTTTCGGACGATGGAGCGGAAGCACTCTGAAAACTCGCGGTACTTTGAAAATTTTGGGAGCGATTGGGGTTATTCGCGATTAACTCGAAAACCAGCGCGAGGGACGGGGTCGAAATTTTAATATGAATTGATCGCAATGTCGCGACATGCAAGGATCAGTGGTCGTTTTCGACGTTTGGACGACTTTGTGTACGGAAGATGGTGCGGTAGCACTCTGAAAACTTGGGGTACTTTGAAAATTTTGGGAGCGATTGTGGTCATTCGCGATTACCTCGAAAACCAGCGCGACGACCGGGGTCGAAACCTTTATATGAATTGATCGCAATGTCGCGACTCCCAAGGATCAGTGGTCGTTTTCAACGATCGGACGACTTTGTGTTCGGACGATGGTGCGGAAGGACTCTGACAACTCGCGGTACTTTGAAAATTTTCGGAGCGATTGGGGTCATTCGCGATTACCTCGAAAACCAGCGCGACGACCGGGGTCGAAACCTTAATATGAATTGATCGCAATGTAGCGACATGCAAGGATCAGTGGTCGTTTTCGACTTTCGGACGACAATGTGTTCGGAAGATGGTGCGGAAGCACTCTGAAAACTCGCGGTACTTTGAAAATTTTGGGAGCGATTGGGGTTATTCGCGATTATCTCGAAAACCAGCGCGAGGGCCGGGGTCGAAACCTTAATATGAATTGATCGCAATGTCGCGACATGCAAGGATCAGTGGTCGTTTTCGACGTTCGGACGACTTTGTGTTCGGAAGATTGTGCGGAAGCACTCTGAAAACTCGCGGTACTTTGAAAATTTTGGGAGCGATTGGGGTTATTCGGGATTATCTCGAAAACCAGCGCGAGGGCCGGGGTCGAAACCTTAATATGAATTGATCGCAATGTCGCGAGTCGCAAGCATCAGTGGTCGTTTTCGACGATCGGACGACTTTGTTTTCGGACGATGGAGCGGAAGCACTCTGAAAACTCGCGGTACTTTGAAAATTTTGGGAGCGATTGGGGTTATTCGTGATTATCTCGAAAACCAGCGCGACGACCGGGGTCGAAATCTTAATATGAATTGATCGCAATGTCGGGACACGCAAGGATCAGTGGTCGTTTTCTACAATCGGACGACTTTGTGTTCGGACGATGGTGCGGAAGCGCTCTGAAAACTTGGGGTACTTTCAAATTTTGGGAGCGATTGTGGTCATTCGCGATTACCTCGAAAACCAGCGCGACTACTGGGGTCGAAACCTTATTATGATTTGATCGCAATGTCGCGACACGCAAGGATCAGTGGTCGTTTTCGACGATCGGACGACTTTGTGTTCGGACGATGGTGCGGAAGGACTCTGAAAACTCGCGGTACTTTGGAAATTTAGGGAGCGATTGGGGTTATTCGCGATTATCTCGAAAACCAGCGCGAGGGCCGGGGTCGAAACATTAATATGAATTGATCGCAATGTCGCGAGTCGCAAGGATCAGTGGTCGTTTTCGACGATCGGACGACTTTGTTTTCGGACGATGGAGCGGAAGCACTCTGAAAACTCGCGGTACTTTGAAAATTTTGGGAGCGATTGGGGTTATTCGCGATTACCTCGAAAACCAGCGCGACGACCGGGGTCGAAACCTTTATATGAATTGATCGCAATGTCGCGACTCCCAAAGATCAGTGGTCGTTTTCAACGATCGGACGACTTTGTGTTCGTACGATGGTGCGGAAGGACTCTGACAACTCGCGGTACTTTGAAAATTTTCGGAGCGATTGGGGTTATTCGCGATTATTTTGAAACTAGCGCGACGGCCGGGGTCGAAACCTTAATATGAATTGATCGCAATGTCGCGACACGCAATGATCAGTGGTCGTTTTCGACGTTCGGACGACTTTGTGTTCGGGCGATGGTGCGGAAGGACTCTGACAACTCGCGGTACTTTGAAAATTTTGGGAGCGATTGTGGTCATTCGCGATTACCTCGAAAACCAGCGCGACGACCGGGGTCGAAACCTTTATATGAATTGATCGCAATGTCGCGACTCCCAAGGATCAGTGGTCGTTTTCGACGTTCGGACGACTTTGCGTTCGGAAGATGGTGCGAAAGCACTCTGAAAACTCGCGGTACTTTGAAAATTTAGGGAGCGATTGGAGTTATTCGCGATTATCTCGAAAACCAGCGCGAGGGCCGGAGTCGAAACCATAATATGAATTGATCGCAATGTCGCGAGTCGCAAGGATCAGTGGTCGTTTTCGACGATCGGACGACTTTGTTTTCGGACGATGGAGCGGAAGCACTCTGAAAACTCGCGGTACTTTGAAAATTTTGGGAGCGATTGGGGTTATTCGCGATTATCTCGAAAACAAGCGCGAGGGCCGGGGTCGAAACCTTATAATGAATTGATCGCAATGTCACGACATGCAAGGATCAGTGGTCGTTTTCGACGTTCGGACGACTTTGTGTTCGGAAGATGGTGCTGAAGCACTCTGAAAACTCGCGGTACTTTGAAAATTTTGGGAGCGATTGGGGTTATTCGCGATAATCTCGAAAACCAGCGCGAGGGCCGGGGTCGAAACCTTAATATGAATTGATCGCAATGTCGCGACACGCAAGGATCAGCGGTCGTTGTCGAAGATCGGCTGACTTTGTGTTCGGAAGATTGTGCGGAAGCACTCAGAAAACTCGCGGTACTTTGAAAATTTTGGGAGCGATTGGGTTTATTCGCGATTATCTCGAAAATCAGCGCGAGGGCCGGCGTCGAAACCTTAATATGAATTGATCGCAATGTCCCGACACGCAAGGATCAGTGGTCGTTTTCGACGTTCGGACGACTTTGCGTTCGGAAGATGGTGCGGAAGCACTCTGAAAACTCGCGGTACTTTGAAAATTTAGGGAGCGGTTGGGGTTATTCGCGATTACCTCGAAAACCAGCGCGACGACCGGGGTCGAAACCTTTATATGAATTGATCGCAATGTCGCGACTCCCAAGGATCAGTGGTCGTTTTCAACGATCGGACGACTTTGTGTTCGGACGATGGTGCGGAAGGACTCTGACAACTCGCGGTACTTTGAAAATTTTGGGAGCGATTGGGGTTATTCGCGATTATCTCGAAAACCAGCGCGACGACCGGGGTCGAAACCTTAATATGAATTGATCGCAATGTCGCGGCACGCAAGGATCAGTGATCGTTTTCTACAATCGGACGACTTTGTGTTTGGGCGATGGTGCGGAAGGACTCTGACAACTCGCGGTACTTTGAAAATTTTGGGAGCGATTGTGGTCATTCGCGATTACCGCGAAAACCAGCGCGACGACCGGGTTCGAAACCTTTATATGAATTGAACGCAATGTCGCGACTCCCGAGGATCAGTGGTCGTTTTCGACGTTCGGACGACTTTGCGTTAGGAAGATGGTGCGGAAGCACTCTGAAAACTCGCGGTACTTTGAAAATTTAGGGAGCGATTGGGGTTATTCGCGATTATCTCGAAAACCAGCGCGAGGGGCGGGGTCGAAACCTTAATATGAATTGACCGCAATGTCGCGAGTCGCAAGGATCAGTGGTCGTTTTCGACGATCGGACGACTTTGTTTTCGGACGATGGAGCGGAAGCACTCTGAAAACTCGCGGTACTTTGAAAATTTTGGGAGCGATTGGGGTTATTCGCGATTATCTCGAAAACAAGCGCGAGGGCCGGGGTCGAAACCTTAATATGAATTGATCGCAATGTCACGACATGCAAGGATCAGTGGTCGTTTTCGACGTTCGGACGACTTTGTGTTCGGAAGATGGTGCGGTAGCACTCTGAAAAATTGGGGTACTTTGAAAATTTTGGGAGCGATTGTGGTCATTCGCGATTACCTCGAAAACCAGCGCGACGACCGGGGTCGAAACCTTTATATGAATTGATCGCAATGTCGCGACTCCCAAGGATCGGTGGTCGTTTTCAACGATCGGACGACTTTGTGTTCGGACGATGGTGCGGAAGGCCTCTGACAACTCGCGGTACTTTGAAAATTTTCGGAGCGATTGGGGTTATTCGCGATTATTTTGAAACTAGCGCGACGGCCGGGGTCGAAACCTTAATATGAATTGATCGCAATGTCGCGACAAGCAATGATCAGTGGTCGTTTTCGACGTTCGGACGACTTTGTGTTCGGACGATGGTGCGGAAGGACTCTGAAAACTCGCGGTACTTTGAAATTTTTCGGACCGATTGGGGTTATTTGCGATTATCTCGAAAACCAGCGCGACGACCGGGGTCGAAATCTTAATATGAATTGATCGCAATGTCGGGACACGCAAGGATCAGTGGTCGTTTTCTACAATCGGACGACTTTGTGTTCGGACGATGGTGCGGAAGGACTCTGACAACACGCGGTACTTTGAAAATTTTGGGATCGATTGTGGTCATTCGCGATTACCTCGAAAACCAGCGCGACGACCGGGGTCGAAACCTTTATATGAATTGATCGCAATGTCGCGACTCCCAAGGATCAGTGGTCGTTTTCGACGTTCGGACGACTTTGCGTTCGGAAGATGGTGCGAAAGCACTCTGAAAACTCGCGGTACTTTGAAAATTTAGGGAGCGATTGTGGTTATTCGCGATTATCTCGAAAACCAGCGCGAGGGCCGGGGTCGAAACCTTAATATGAATTGATCGCAATGTCGCGAGTCGCAAGGATCAGTGGTCGTTTTCGACGATCGGACGACTTTGTTTTCGGACGATGGAGCGGAAGCACTCTGAAAACTCGCGGTACTTTGAAAATTTTGGGAGCGATTGGGGTTATTCGCGATTATCTCGAAAACCAGCGCGACGACCGGGGTCTAAACCTTTATATGAATTGATCGCAATGTCGCGACACGCAATGATCAGTGGTCGTTTTCGACGTTCGGACGACTTTGTGTTCGGACGATGGTGCGGAAGCACTCTGAAAACTCGCGGTACTTTGAAAATTTAGGGAGCGATTGGGGTTATTCGCGATTATCTCAAAAACCAGCGCGAGGGCCGGGGTCGAAACCTTAATATGAATTGATCGCAATGTCGCGAGTCGCGAGGTTCAGTGGTCGTTTTCGACGATCGGACGACTTTGTTTTCGGACGATGGAGCGGAAGCACTCTGAAAACTCGCGGTACTTTGAAAATTTTGGGAGCGATTGGGGTTATTCGCGATTAACTCGAAAACCAGCGCGAGGGACGGGGTCGAAATTTTAATATGAATTGATCGCAATGTCGCGACATGCAAGGATCAGTGGTCGTTTTCGACGTTTGGACGACTTTGTGTACGGAAGATGGTGCGGTAGCACTCTGAAAACTTGGGGTACTTTGAAAATTTTGGGAGCGATTGTGGTCATTCGCGATTACCTCGAAAACCAGCGCGACGACCGGGGTCGAAACCTTTATATGAATTGATCGCAATGTCGCGACTCCCAAGGATCAGTGGTCGTTTTCGACGTTCGGACGACTTTGCGTTCGGAAGATGGTGCGAAAGCACTCTGAAAACTCGCGGTACTTTGAAAATTTAGGGAGCGATTGGGGTTATTCGCGATTATCTCGAAAACCAGCGCGAGGGCCGGGTTCGAAACCTTAATATGAATTGATCGCAATGTCGCCAGTCGCAAGGATCAGTGGTCGTTTTCGACGATCGGACGACTTTGTTTTCGGACGATGGAGCGGAAGCACTCTGAAAACTCGCGGTACTTTGAAAATTTTGGGAGCGATTGGGGTTATTCGCGATTATCTCGAAAACCAGCGCGAGGGCCGGGGTCGAAACCTTAATATGAATTGATCGCAATGTCGCGACATGCAAGGATCAGTGGACGTTTTCGACGTTTGGACGACTTTGTGTTCGGAAGATGGTGCGGTAGCACTCTGAAAACTTGGGGTACTTTGAAAATTTTGGGAGCGATTGTGGTCATTCGCGATTACCTCGAAAACCAGCGCGACGACCGGGGTCGAAACCTTTAAATGAATTGATCGCAATGTCGCGACTCCCAAGGATCAGTTGTCGTTTTCAACGATCGGACGTCTTTGTGTTCGGACGATGGTGCGGAAGGACTCTGAAAACTCGCGGTACTTTGAAAATTTTTCGGACCGATTGGGGTTATTTGCGATTATCTCGAAAACCAGCGCGAGGGCCGGGGTCGAAACCTTAATATGAATTGATCGCAATGTCGCGACATGCAAGGATCAGTGGTCGTTTTCAACGATCGGACGACTTTGCGTTCGGAAGATGGTGCGGAAGCACTCTGAAAACTCGCGGTACTTTGAAAATTTAGGGAGCGGTTGGGGTTATTCGCGATTACCTCGAAAACCAGCGCGACGACCGGGGTCGAAACCTTTATATGAATTGATCGCAATGTCGCGACTCCCAAGGATCAGTGGTCGTTTTCAACGATCGGACGACTTTGTGTTCGGACGATGGTGCGGAAGGACTCTGACAACTCGCGGTACTTTGAAAATTTTCGGAGCGATTGGGGTTATTCGCGATTATTTTGAAACTAGCGCGACGGCCGGGGTCGAAAACTTAATATGAATTGATCGCAATGTCGCGACACGCAATGATCAGTGGTCGTCGTCGAAGATCGGACGACTTTGTGTTCGGACGATGGTGCGAAAGGACTCTGACAACTCGCGGTACTTTGAAAATTTTGGGAGCGATTGGGGTCATTCGCGATTACCTCGAAAACCAGCGCGACGACCGGGGTCGAAACCTTAATATGAATTGATCGCAATGTCGCGACTCCCAAGGATCAGTGGTCGTTTTCAACGATCGGACGACTTTGTGTTCGGACGATGGTGCGGAAGGACTCTGACAACTCGCGGTACTTTGAAAATTTTCGGAGCGATTGGGGTTATTCGCGATTATTTTGAAACTAGCGCGACGGCCGGGGTCGAAAACTTAATATGAATTGATCGCAATGTCGCGACACGCAATGATCAGTGGTCATTGTCGAAGAACGGACGACTTTGTGTTCGGACGATGGTGCGAAAGGACTCTGAAAACTCGCGGTACTTTGAAAATTTTGGGAGCGATTGGGGTTATTCGCGATTACCTCGAAAACCAGCGCGACGACCGGGGTCGAAACCTTTATATGAATTGATCGCAATGTCGCGACTCCCAAGGATCAGTGGTCGTTTTCAACGATCGGACGACTTTGTGTTCGGACGATGGTGCGGAAGGACTCTGACAACTCGCGGTACTTTGAAAATTTTGGGAGCGATTGGGGTCATTCGCGATTACCTCGAAAACCAGCGCGACGACCGGGGTCGAAACCTTAATATGAATTGATCGCAATGTAGCGACATGCAAGGATCAGTGGTCGTTTTCGACGTTCGGACGACTTTGTGTTCGGAAGATGGTGCGGAAGGACTCTGAAAACTCGCGGTACATTGAAAATTTTGGGAGCGATTGGGGTTATTCGCGATTATCTCGAAAACCAGCGCGACGACCAGGGTCGAAACCTTAATATGAATTGATCGCAATGTCGCGGCACGCAAGGATCAGTGGTCGTTTTCTACAAACGGACGACTTTGTGTTCGGGCGATGGTGCGGAAGGACTCTGACAACTCGCGGTACTTTGAAAATTTTGGGAGCGATTGTGGTCATTCGCGATTACCTCGAAAACCAGCGCGACGACCGTCCGGGGTCGAAACTTTTATATGAATTGATCGCAATGTCGCGACTCCCGAGGATCAGTGATCGTTTTCGACGTTCGGACGACTTTGCGTTAGGAAGATGGTGCGGAAGCACTCTGAAAACTCGCGGTACTTTGAAAATTTAGGGAGCGATTGGGGTTATTCGCGATTATCTCGAAAACCAGCGCGAGGGCCGGGGTCGAAAACTTAATATGAATTGATCGCAATGTCGCGAGTCGCAAGGATCAGTGGTCGTTTTCGACGATCGGACGACTTTGTTTTCGGACGATGGAGCGGAAGTACTCTGAAAACTCGCGGTACTTTGAAAATTTTGGGAGCGATTGGGGTTATTCGCGATTATTTTGAAACTAGCGCGACGGCCGGGGTCGAAACCTTAATATGAATTGATCGCAATGTCACGACATGCAAGGATCAGTGGTCGTTTTCGACGTTCGGACGACTTTGTGTTCGGAAGATGGTGCGGTAGCACTCTGAAAACTTGGGGTACTTTGAAAATTTTGGGAGCGATTGTGGTCATTCGCGATTACCTCGAAAACCAGCGCGACGACCGCGGTCGAAACCTTTATATGAATTGATCGCAATGTCGCGACTCCCAAGGATCGGTGGTCGTTTTCAACGATCGGACGACTTTGTGTTCGGACGATGGTGCGGAAGGCCTCTGACAACTCGCGGTACTTTGAAAATTTTCGGAGCGATTGGGGTTATTTGCGATTATCTCGAAAACCAGCGCGAGGGCCGGGGTCGAAACCTTAATTTGAATTGATCGCAATGTCGCGAGTCGCGAGGTTCAGTGGTCGTTTTCGACGATCGGACGACTTTGTTTTCGGACGATGGAGCGGAAGCACTCTGAAAACTCGCGGTACTTTGAAAATTTTGGGAGCGATTGGGGTTATTCGCGATTATCTCGAAAACCAGCGCGAGGGCCGGGGTCGAAACCTTAATATGAATTGATCGCAATGTCGCGACATGCAAGGATCAGTGGTCTTTTTCGACGTTTGGACGACTTTGTGTTCGGAAGATGGTGCGGTAGCACTCTGAAAACTTGGGGTACTTTGAAAATTTTGGGAGCGATTGTGGTCATTCGCGATTACCTCGAAAACCAGCGCGACGACCGGGGTCGAAACCTTTAAATGAATTGGTCGCAATGTCGCGACTCCCAAGGATCAGTGGTCGTTTTCAACGATCGGACGACTTTGTGTTCGGACGATGGTGCGGAAGGACTCTGAAAACTCGCGGTACTTTGAAAATTTTGGGAGCGATTGGGTTTATTCGCGATTATCTCGAAAACCAGCGCGAGGGCCGGGGTCGAAACCTTAATATGAATTGATCGCAATGTCGCGACATGCAAGGATCAGTCGTCGTTTTCGACGTTCGGACGACTTTGTGTTCGGAAGATGGTGCGGAAGCACTCTGAAAACTTGGGGTACTTTGAAAATTTTGGGAGCGATTGCGGTCATTCGCGATTATTTTGAAACTAGCGCGACGACCGGGGTCGAAACCTTAATATGAATTGATCGCAATGTCGCGACACGCAATGATCAGTGGTCGTTTTCGACGTTCGGACGACTTTGTGTTCGAACGATGGTGCGGAAGGACTCTGAAAGCTCGCGGTACTTTGAAAATTTTGTGAGCGATTGCGGTTATTCGCGATTATCTCGAAAACCAGCGCGAGGGCCGGGGTCGAAACCTTAATATGAATTGATCGCAATGTCGCGACACGCAAGGATCAGAGGTCGTTGTCGAAGATCGGACGACTTTGTGTTCGGAAGATTGTGCGGAAGGACTCTGAAAACTCGCGGTACATTGAAAATTTTGGGAGCGATTGGGGTTATTCGCGATTATCTCGAAAACCAGCGCGAGGGCCGGGGTCGAAACCTTAATATGAATTGATCGCAATGTCGCGACACGCAAGGATCAGAGGTCGTTGTCGAAGATCGGACGACTTTGTGTTCGGAAGATTGTGCGGACGGACTCTGAAAACTCGCGGTACATTGAAAATTTTGGGAGCGATTGGGGTTATTCGCGATAATCTCGAAAACCAGCGCGAGGGCCGGGGTCGAAACCTTAATATGAATTGATCGCAATGTCGCGGCACGCAAGGATCAGTGGTCGTTTTCTACAATCGGACGACTTTGTGTTCGGAAGATGGTGCGGTAGCACTCTGAAAACTTGGGGTACTTTGAAAATTTTGGGAGCGATTGTGGTCATTCGCGATTACCTCGAAAACCAGCGCGAGGGCCGGGGTCGAAACCTTAATATGAATTGATCGCAATGTCGCGAGTCGCAAGGATCAGTGGTCGTTTTCCACGATCGGACGACTTTGTTTTCGGACGATGGAGCGGAAGCACTCTGAAAACTCGCGGTACTTTGAAAATTTTGGGAGCGATTGGGGTTATTCGCGATTATCTCGAAAACCAGCGCGAGGGCCGGGGTCGAAACCTTAATATGAATTGATCGCAATGTCACGACATGCAAGGATCAGTGGTCGTTTTCGACGTTCGGACGACTTTGTGTTCGGAAGATGGTGCGGTAGCACTCTGAAAACTTGGGGAACTTTGAAAATTTTGGAAGGGATTGTGGTTATTCGGGATTATCTCGAATACCAGCGCGAGGGCCGGGGTCGAAACCTTAATATGAATTGATCGCAATGTCGCGACACGCCAGGATCAGCGGTCGTTGTCGAAGATCGGACGACTTTGTGTTCGGACGATGGTGCGAAAGGACTCTGAAAACTCGCGGTACATTGAAAATTTTGGGAGCGATTGGGGTTATTCGCGATTATCTCGAAAACCAGCGCGACGACCGGGGTCGAAACCTTAATATGAATTGTACGCAATGTCGCGGCACGCAAGGATCAGTGGTCGTTTTCGACGTTCGGACGACTTTGTGTTCGGAAGATGGTGCTGAAGCACTCTGAAAACTTGGGGTACTTTGAAAATTTTGGGAGCGATTGTGGTCATTCGCGATTACCTCGAAAACCAGCGCGACGACCGGGGTCGAAACCTTTATATGAATTGATCGCAATGTCGCGACTCCCAAGGATCAGTGGTCGTTTTCAACGATCGGACGACTTTGTGTTCGGACGATGGAGCGGATGGACTCTGACAACTCGCGGTACATTGAAAATTTTGGGAGTGATTGGGGTTATTCGCGATTATCTCGAAAATCAGCGCGACGACCGGGGTCGAAACCTTTATATGAATTGATCGCAATGTCGCGACTCCCAAGGATCAGTTGTCGTTTTCAACGATCGGACGACTTTGTGTTCGGAAGATGGTGCGGAAGCACTCTGAAAACTTGGGGTACTTTGAAAATTTTGGGAGCGATTGTGGTCATTCGCGATTATTTTGAAACTAGCGCGACGACCGGGGTCGAAACCTTAATATGAATTGATCGCAATGTCGCGACACGCAATGATCAGTGGTCGTTTTCGACGTTCGGACGACTTTGTGTTCGAACGATGGTGCGGAAGGACTCTGAAAGCTCGCGGTACTTTGAAAATTTTGGGAGCGATTGCGGTTATTCGCGATTATCTCGAAAACCAGCGCGAGGGCCGGGGTCGAAACCTTAATATGAATTGATCGCAATGTCGCGACACGCAAGGATCAGAGGTCGTTGTCGAAGATCGGACGACTTTGTGTTCGGAAGATTGTGCGGAAGGACTCTGAAAACTCGCGGTACATTGAAAATTTTGGGAGCGATTGGGGTTATTCGCGATTATCTCGAAAACCAGCGCGAGGGCCGGGGTCGAAACCTTAATATGAATTGATCGCAATGTCGCGACACGCAAGGATCAGAGGTCGTTGTCGAAGATCGGACGACTTTGTGTTCGGAAGATTGTGCGGAAGGACTCTGAAAACTCGCGGTACATTGAAAATTTTGGGAGCGATTGGGGTTATTCGCGATAATCTCGAAAACCAGCGCGAGGGCCGGGGTCGAAACCTTAATATGAATTGATCGCAATGTCGCGGCACGCAAGGATCAGTGGTCGTTTTCTACAATCGGACGACTTTGTGTTCGGAAGATGGTGCGGTAGCACTCTGAAAACTTGGGGTACTTTGAAAATTTTGGGAGCGATTGTGGTCATTCGCGATTACCTCGAAAACCAGCGCGAGGGCCGGGGTCGAAACCTTAATATGAATTGATCGCAATGTCGCGAGTCGCAAGGATCAGTGGTCGTTTTCCACGATCGGACGACTTTGTTTTCGGACGATGGAGCGGAAGCACTCTGAAAACTCGCGGTACTTTGAAAATTTTGGGAGCGATTGGGGTTATTCGCGATTATCTCGAAAACCAGCGCGAGGGCCGGGGTCGAAACCTTAATATGAATTTATCGCAATGTCACGACATGCAAGGATCAGTGGTCGTTTTCGACGTTCGGACGACTTTGTGTTCGGAAGATGGTGCGGTAGCACTCTGAAAACTTGGGGTACTTTGAAAATTTTGGGAGCGATTGTGGTCATTCGCGATTACCTCGAAAACCAGCGCGACGACCGGGGTCGAAACCTTTATATGAATTGATCGCAATGTCGCAACTCCCAAGGATCGGTGGTCGTTTTCAACGATCGGACGACTTTGTGTTCGGACGATGGTGCGGAAGGACTCTGACAACTCGCGGTACTTTGAAAATTTTCGGAGCGATTGGGATTATTCGCGATTATTTTGAAACTAGCGCGACGGCCGGGGTCGAAACCTTAATATGAATTGATCGCAATGTCGCGACACGCAATGATCAGTGGTCGTTTTCGACGTTCGGACGACTTTGTGTTCGGACGATGGTGCGGTAGGACTCTGAAAACTCGCGGTACTTTGAAAATTTTTCGGACCGATTGGGGTTATTTGCGATTATCTCGAAAACCAGCGCGACGACCGGGGTCGAAATCTTAATATGAATTGATCGCAATGTCGGGACACGCAAGGATCAGTGGTCGTTTTCTACAATCGGACGACTTTGTGTTCTGACGATGGTGCGGAAGGACTCTGACAACACGCGGTACTTTGAAAATTTTGGGAGCGATTGCGGTTATTCGCGATTATCTCGAAAACCAGCGCGAGGGCCGGGGTCGAAACCTTAATATGAATTGATCGCAATGTCGCGACACGCAAGGATCAGAGGTCGTTGTCGAAGATCGGACGACTTTGTGTTCGGAAGATTGTGCGGAAGGACTCTGAAAACTCGCGGTACTTTGAAAATTTTTCGGTCCGATTGGGGTTATTTGCGATTATCTCGACAACCAGCGCGACGACCGGGGTCGAAACCTTAATATGAATTGATCGCAATGTCGCGACACGCAATGATCAGTGGTCGTTGTCGAAGATCGGACGACTTTGTGTTCGGACGATGGTGCGAAAGGACTCTGACAACTCGCGGTACTTTGAAAATTTTGGGAGCGATTGGGGTCATTCGCGATTACCTCGAAAACCAGCGCGACGACCGGGGTCGAAACCTTAATATGAATTGATCGCAATGTAGCGACATGCAAGGATCAGTGGTCGTTTTCGACGTTCGGACGACTTTGTGTTAGGAAGATGGTGCGATAGCACTCTGAAAACTGGGGGTACTTTGAAAATTTTGGGAGGGATTGTGGTTATTCGGGATTATCTCGAATACCAGCGCGAGGGCCGGGGTCGAAACCTTAATATGAATTGATCGCAATGTCGCGACACGCCAGGATCAGCGGTCGTTGTCGAAGATCGGACGACTTTGTGTTCGGACGATGGTGCGAAAGGACTCTGAAAACTCGCGGTACATTGAAAATTTTGGGAGCGATTGGGGTTATTCGCGATTATCTCGAAAACCAGCGCGACGACAAGGTCGAAACCTTAATATGAATTGTACGCAATGTCGCGGCACGCAAGGATCAGTGGTCGTTTTCGACGTTCAGACGACTTTGTGTTCGGAAGATGGTGCGGTAGCACTCTGAAAACTTGGGGTACTTTGAAAATTTTGGGAGCGATTGTGGTCATTCGCGATTACCTCGAAAACCAGCGCGACGACCGGGGTCGAAACCTTTATATGAATTGATCGCAATGTCGCGACTCCCAAGGATCAGTGGTCGTTTTCAACGATCGGACGACTTTGTGTTCGGACGATGGAGCGGATGGACTCTGACAACTCGCGGTACTTTGAAAATTTTGGGAGTGATTGGGGTTATTCGCGATTATCTCGAAAATCAGCGCGACGACCGGGGTCGAAAACTTAATATGAATTGATCGCAATGTCGCGACACGCAATGATCAGTGGTCGTTGTCGAAGATCGGACGACTTTGTGTTCGGACGATGGTGCGAAAGGACTCTGACAACTCGCGGTACTTTGAAAATTTTGGGAGCGATTGGGGTCATTCGCGATTACCTCGAAAACCAGCGCGACGACCGGGGTCGAAACCTTAATATGAATTGATCGCAATGTAGCGACATGCAAGGATCAGTGGTCGTTTTCGACGTTCGGACGACTTTGTGTTCGGAAGATGGTGCGGAAGCACTCTGAAAACTCGCGGTACTTTGAAAATTTTGGGAGCGATTGGGGTTATTCGCGATTATCTCGAAAACCAGCGCGAGGGCCGGGGTCGAAACCTTAATATGAATTGATCGCAATGTCGCGACATGCAAGGATCAGTGGTCGTTTTCGACGTTCGGACGACTTTGTGTTCGGAAGATGGTGCGGAAGGACTCTGAAAACTCGCGGTACTTTGAAAATTTTGGGAGCGATTGGGGTTATTCGCGATTATCTCAAAAACCAGCGCCACGACCGGTGTCGAAACCTTAATATGAATTGATCGCAATGTCGCGACACGCAAGGATCAGTGGTCGTTTTCGACGATCGGGCGACTTCGTGTTCGGAAGATGGTGCGGAAGGACTCTGAAAACTCGCGGTACATTGAAAATTTTGGGAGCGATTGGGGTTTTTCGCGATTATCTCGAAAACCAGCGCGACGACCGGGGTCGAAACCTTAATATGAATTGATCGCAATGTCGCGGCACGCAAGGATCAGTGGTCGTTTTCTACAATCGGACGACTTTGTGTTCGGGCGATGGTGCGGAAGGACTCTGACAACTCGCAGTACTTTGAAAATTTTGGGAGCGATTGTGGTCATTCGCGATTACCTCGAAAACCAGCGCGACGACCGGGGTCGAAACCTTTATATGAATTGATCGCAATGTCGCGACTCCCGAGGATCAGTGGTCGTTTTCGACGTTCGGACGACTTTGCGTTAGGAAGATGGTGCGGAAGCACTCTGAAAACTCGCGGTACTTTGAAAATTTAGGGAGCGATTGGGGTTATTCGCGATTATCTCGAAAACCAGCGAGAGGGCCGGGGTCGAAACCTTAATATGAATTGATCGCAATGTCGCGAGTCGCAAGGATCAGTGGTCGTTTTCGACGATCGGACGACTTTGTTTTCGGACGATGGAGCGGAAGCACTCTGAAAACTCGCGGTACTTTGAAAATTTTGGGAGCGATTGGGGTTATTCGCGATTATCTCGAAAACCAGCGCGAGGGCCGGGGTCGAAACCTTAATATGAATTGATCGCAATGTCACGACATGCAAGGATCAGTGGTCGTTTTCGACGTTCGGACGACTTTGTGTTCGGAAGATGGTGCGGTAGCACTCTGAAAACTTGGGGTACTTTGAAAATTTTGGGAGCGATTGTGGTCATTCGCGATTACCTCGAAAACCAGCGCGACGACCGGGGTCGAAACCTTTATATGAATTGATCGCAATGTCGCGACTCCCAAGGATCGGTGGTCGTTTTCAACGATCGGACGACTTTGTGTTCTGACGATGGTGCGGAAGGACTCTGACAACACGCGGTACTTTGAAAATTTTGGGAGCGATTGCGGTTATTCGCGATTATCTCGAAAACCAGCGCGAGGGCCGGGGTCGAAACCTTAATATGAATTGATCGCAATGTCGCGACACGCAAGGATCAGAGGTCGTTGTCGAAGATCGGACGACTTTGTGTTCGGAAGATTGTGCGGAAGGACTCTGAAAACTCGCGGTACTTTGAAAATTTTTCGGTCCGATTGGGGTTATTTGCGATTATCTCGACAACCAGCGCGACGACCGGGGTCGAAACCTTAATATGAATTGATCGCAATGTCGCGACACGCAATGATCAGTGGTCGTTGTCGAAGATCGGACGACTTTGTGTTCGGACGATGGTGCGAAAGGACTCTGACAACTCGCGGTACTTTGAAAATTTTGGGAGCGATTGGGGTCATTCGCGATTACCTCGAAAACCAGCGCGACGACCGGGGTCGAAACCTTAATATGAATTGATCGCAATGTAGCGACATGCAAGGATCAGTGGTCGTTTTCGACGTTCGGACGACTTTGTGTTCGGAAGATGGTGCGGAAGCACTCTGAAAACTCGCGGTACTTTGAAAATTTAGGGAGCGATTGGGGTTATTCGCGATTATCTCGAAAACCAGCGCGAGGGCCGGGGTCGAAACCTTAATATGAATTGATCGCAATGTCGCGACACGCCAGGATCAGCGGTCGTTGTCGAAGATCGGACGACTTTGTGTTCGGACGATGGTGCGAAAGGACTCTGAAAACTCGCGGTACATTGAAAATTTTGGGAGCGATTGGGGTTATTCGCGATTATCTCGAAAACCAGCGCGACGACAAGGTCGAAACCTTAATATGAATTGTACGCAATGTCGCGGCACGCAAGGATCAGTGGTCGTTTTCGACGTTCAGACGACTTTGTGTTCGGAAGATGGTGCGGTAGCACTCTGAAAACTTGGGGTACTTTGAAAATTTTGGGAGCGATTGTGGTCATTCGCGATTACCTCGAAAACCAGCGCGACGACCGGGGTCGAAACCTTTATATGAATTGATCGCAATGTCGCGACTCCCAAGGATCAGTGGTCGTTTTCAACGATCGGACGACTTTGTGTTCGGACGATGGAGCGGATGGACTCTGACAACTCGCGGTACTTTGAAAATTTTGGGAGTGATTGGGGTTATTCGCGATTATCTCGAAAATCAGCGCGACGACCGGGGTCGAAAACTTAATATGAATTGATCGCAATGTCGCGACACGCAATGATCAGTGGTCGTTGTCGAAGATCGGACGACTTTGTGTTCGGACGATGGTGCGAAAGGACTCTGACAACTCGCGGTACTTTGAAAATTTTGGGAGCGATTGGGGTCATTCGCGATTACCTCGAAAACCAGCGCGACGACCGGTGTCGAAACCTTAATATGAATTGATCGCAATGTAGCGACATGCAAGGATCAGTGGTCGTTTTCGACGTTCGGACGACTTTGTGTTCGGAAGATGGTGCGGAAGCACTCTGAAAACTCGCGGTACTTTGAAAATTTTGGGAGCGATTGGGGTTATTCGCGATTATCTCGAAAACCAGCGCGAGGGCCGGGGTCGAAACCTTAATATGAATTGATCGCAATGTCGCGACATGCAAGGATCAGTGGTCGTTTTCGACGTTCGGACGACTTTGTGTTCGGAAGATGGTGCGGAAGGACTCTGAAAACTCGCGGTACTTTGAAAATTTTGGGAGCGATTGGGGTTATTCGCGATTATCTCAAAAACCAGCGCCACGACCGGTGTCGAAACCTTAATATGAATTGATCGCAATGTCGCGACACGCAAGGATCAGTGGTCGTTTTCGACGATCGGGCGACTTCGTGTTCGGAAGATGGTGCGGAAGGACTCTGAAAACTCGCGGTACATTGAAAATTTTGGGAGCGATTGGGGTTATTCGCGATTATCTCGAAATCCAGCGCGACGACCGGGGTCGAAACCTTAATATGAATTGATCGCAATGTCGCGGCACGCAAGGATCAGTGGTCGTTTTCTACAATCGGACGACTTTGTGTTCGGGCGATGGTTCGGAAGGACTCTGACAACTCGCGGTACTTTGAAAATTTTGGGAGCGATTGTGGTCATTCGCGATTACCTCGAAAACCAGCGCGACGACCGGGGTCGAAACCTTTATATGAATTGATCGCAATGTCGCGACTCCCGAGGATCAGTGGTCGTTTTCGACGTTCGGACGACTTTGCGTTAGGAAGATGGTGCGGAAGCACTCTGAAAACTCGCGATACTTTGAAAATTTTGGGAGCGATTGGGGTTATTCGCGATTATCTCGAAAACCAGCGCGAGGGCCGGGGTCGAAACCTTAATATGAATTGATCGCAATGTCGCGAGTCGCAAGGATCAGTGGTCGTTTTCGACGATCGGACGACTTTGTTTTCGGACGATGGAGCGGAAGCACTCTGAAAACTCGCGGTACTTTGAAAATTTTGGGAGCGATTGGGGTTATTCGCGATTATCTCGAAAAACAGCGCGAGGGCCGGGGTCGAAACCTTAATATGAATTGATCGCAATGTCACGACATGCAAGGATCAGTGGTCGTTTTCGACGTTCGGACGACTTTGTGTTCAGAAGATGGTGCGGAAGCACTCTGAAAACTCGCGGTACTTTGAAAATTTTGGGAGCGATTGGGGTTATTCGCGATTATCTCGAAAACCAGCGCGAGGGCCGGGGTCGAAACCTTAATATGAATTGATCGCAATGTCGCGACATGCAAGGATCAGTGGTCGTTTTCGACGTTCGGACGACTTTGTGTTCGGAAGATGGTGCGGAAGGACTCTGAAAACTCGCGGTACTTTGAAAATTTTGGGAGCGATTGGGGTTATTCGCGATTATCTCAAAAACCAGCGCCACGACCGGTGTCGAAACCTTAATATGAATTGATCGCAATGTCGCGACACGCAAGGATCAGTGGTCGTTTTCGACGATCGGGCGACTTCGTGTTCGGAAGATGGTGCGGAAGGACTCTGAAAACTCGCGGTACATTGAAAATTTTGGGAGCGATTGGGGTTTTTCGCGATTATCTCGAAAACCAGCGCGACGACCGGGGTCGAAACCTTAATATGAATTGATCGCAATGTCGCGGCACGCAAGGATCAGTGGTCGTTTTCTACAATCGGACGACTTTGTGTTCGGGCGATGGTGCGGAAGGACTCTGACAACTCGCGGTACTTTGAAAATTTTGGGAGCGATTGTGGTCATTCGCGATTACCTCGAAAACCAGCGCGACGACCGGGGTCGAAACCTTTATATGAATTGATCGCAATGTCGCGACTCCCGAGGATCAGTGGTCGTTTTCGACGTTCGGACGACTTTGCGTTAGGAAGATGGTGCGGAAGCACTCTGAAAACTCGCGGTACTTTGAAAATTTAGGGAGCGATTGGGGTTATTCGCGATTATCTCGAAAACCAGCGAGAGGGCCGGGGTCGAAACCTTAATATGAATTGATCGCAATGTCGCGAGTCGCAAGGATCAGTGGTCGTTTTCGACCATCGGACGACTTTGTTTTCGGACGATGGAGCGGAAGCACTCTGAAAACTCGCGGTACTTTGAAAATTTTGGGAGCGATTGGGGTTATTCGCGATTATCTCGAAAACCAGCGCGAGGGCCGGGGTCGAAACCTTAATATGAATTGATCGCAATGTCACGACATGCAAGGATCAGTGGTCGTTTTCGACGTTCGGACGACTTTGTGTTCGGAAGATGGTGCGGTAGCACTCTGAAAACTTGGGGTACTTTGAAAATTTTGGGAGCGATTGTGGTCATTCGCGATTACCTCGAAAACCAGCGCGACGACCGGGGTCGAAACCTTTATATGAATTGATCGCAATGTCGCGACTCCCAAGGATCGGTGGTCGTTTTCAACGATCGGACGACTTTGTGTTCGGACGATGGTGCGGAAGGACTCTGACAACTCGCGGTACTTTGAAAATTTTCGGAGCGATTGGGGTTTATCGCGATTATTTTGAAACTAGCGCGACGGCCGGGGTCGAAACCTTAATATGAATTGATCGCAATGTCGCGACACGCAATGATCAGTGGTCGTTTTCGACGTTCGGACGACTTTGTGTTCGGACGATGGTGCGGAAGGACTCTGAAAACTCGCGGTACTTTGAAAATTTTGGGAGTGATTGGGGTTATTCGCGATTATCTCGAAAATCAGCGCGACGACCGGGGTCGAAACCTTTATATGAATTGATCGCAATGTCGCGACTCCCGAGGATCAGTGGTCGTTTTCGACGTTCGGACGACTTTGTGTTCGGAAGATGGTGCTGAAGCACTCTGAAAACTCGCGGTACTTTGAAAATTTTGGGAGCGATTGGGTTTATTCGCGATTATCTCGAAAACCAGCGCGAGGGTCGGGGTCGAAACCTTAATATGAATTGATCGCAATGTCGCGACATGCACGGATCAGTGGTCATTTTCGACGTTCGGACGACTTTGTGTTCGGAAGATGGTGCGGAAGCACTCTGAAAACTTGGGGTACTTTGAAAATTTTGGGAGCGATTGTGGTCATTCGCGATTATTTTGAAACTAGCGCGACGACCGGGGTCGAAACATTAATATGAATTGATCGCAATGTCGCGACACGCAATGATCAGTGGTCGTTTTCGACGTTCGGACGACTTTGTGTTCGGACGATGGTGCGGAAGCACTCTGAAAACTCGCGGTACTTTGAAAATTTAGGGAGCGATTGGGGTTATTCGCGATTATCTCGAAAACCAGCGCGAGGGCCGGGGTCGAAACCTTAATATGAATTGATCGCAATGTCGCGACATGCAAGGATCAGTGGTCGTTTTCGACGTTCGGACGACTTTGTGTTCGGAAGATGGTGCGGAAGGACTCTGAAAACTCGCGGTACTTTGAAAATTTTGGGAGCGATTGGGGTTATTCGCGATTATCTCAAAAACCAGCGCCACGACCGGTGTCGAAACCTTAATATGAATTGATCGCAATGTCGCGACACGCAAGGATCAGTGGTCGTTTTCGACGTTCGGACGACTTTGTGTTCGGAAGATGGTGCGGTAGCACTCTGAAAACTTGGGGTACTTTGAAAATTTTGGGAGCGATTGTGGTAATTCGCGATTACCTCGAAAACCAGCGCGACGACCGGGGTCGAAACCTTTATATGAATTGATCGCAATGTCGCGACTCCCAAGGATCAGTGGTCGTTTTCGACGTTCGGACGACTTTGCGTTCGGAAGATGGTGCGAAAGCACTCTGAAAACTCGCGGTACTTTGAAAATTTAGGGAGCGATTGGGGTTATTCGCGATTATCTCGAAAACCAGCGCGAGGGCCGGGGTCGAAACCTTAATATGAATTGATCGCAATGTCGCGAGTCGCAACGATCAGTGGTCGTTTTCGACGATCGGACGACTTTGTTTTCGGACGATGGAGCGGAAGCACTCTGAAAACTCGCGGTACTTTGAAAATTTTGGGAGCGATTGGGGTTATTCGCGATCATCTCGAAAACCAGCGCGAGGGCCGGGGTCGAAACCTTAATATGAATTGATCGCAATGTCGCGACATGCAAGGATCAGTGGTCTTTTTCGACGTTTGGACGACTTTGTGTTCGGAAGATGGTGCGGTAGCACTCTGAAAACTTGGGGTACTTTGAAAATTTTGGGAGCGATTGTGGTCATTCGCGATTACCTCGAAAACCAGCGCGACGACCGGGGTCGAAACCTTTAAATGAATTGATCGCAATGTCGCGACTCCCAAGGATCAGTGGTCGTTTTCAACGATCGGACGACTTTGTGTTCGGACGATGGTGCGGAAGGACTCTGAAAACTCGCGGTACTTTGAAAATTTTTCGGACCGATTGGGGTTATTTGCGATTATCTCGAAAACCAGCGCGACGACCGGGGTCTAAACCTTTATATGAATTGATCGCAATGTCGGGACACGCAAGGATCAGCGGTCGTTTTCGACGATCGGACGACTTTGTGTTCGGAAGATGGTGCTGAAGCACTCTGAAAACTCGCGGTACTTTGAAAATTTTGGGAGCGATTGGGTTTATTCGCGATTATCTCGAAAACCAGCGCGAGGGCCGGGGTCGAAACCTTAATATGAATTGATCGCAATGTCGCGACACGCAAGGATCAGAGGTCGTTGTCGAAGATCGGACGACTTTGTGTTCGAACGATGGTGCGGAAGGACTCTGAAAGCTCGCGGTACTTTGAAAATTTTGGGAGCGATTGCGGTTATTCGCGATTATCTCGAAAACCAGCGCGAGGGCCGGGGTCGAAACCTTAATATGAATTGATCGCAATGTCGCGACACGCAAGGATCAGAGGTCGTTGTCGAAGATCGGACGACTTTGTGTTCGGAAGATTGTGCGGAAGGACTCTGAAAACTCGCGGTACATTGAAAATTTTGGGAGCGATTGGGGTTATTCGCGATTATCTCGAAAACCAGCGCAAGGGCCGGGGTCGAAACCTTAATATGAATTGATCGCAATGTCGCGGCACGCAAGGATCAGTGGTCGTTTTCTACAATCGGACGACTTTGTGTTCGTGCGATGGTGCGGAAGGACTCTGACAACTCGCGGTACTTTGAAAATTTTGGGAGCGATTGTGGTCATTCGCGATTACCTCGAAAACCAGCGCGACGACCGGGGTCGAAACCTTTATATGAATTGATCGCAATGTCGCGACTCCCGAGGATCAGTGGTCGTTTTCGACGTTCGGACGACTTTGCGTTAGGAAGATGGTGCGGAAGCAATCTGAAAACTCGCGGTACTTTGAAAATTTAGGGAGCGATTGGGGTTATTCGCGATTATCTCGAAAACCAGCGCGAGGGCCGGGGTCGAAACCTTAATATGAATTGATCGCAATGTCGCGACATGCAAGGATCAGTGGTCGTTTTCGACGTTCGGACGACTTTGTGTTCGGAAGATGGTGCGGAAGGACTCTGAAAACTCGCGGTACTTTGAAAATTTTGGGAGCGATTGGGGTTATTCGCGATTATCTCGAAAACCAGCGCGAGGGCCGGGGTCGAAACCTTAGTATGAATTGATCGCAATGTCACGACATGCAAGGATCAGTGGTCGTTTTCGACGTTCGGACGACTTTGTGTTCGGAAGATGGTGCGGTAGCACTCTGAAAACTTGGGGTACTTTGAAAATTTTGGGAGCGATTGTGGTCATTCGCGATTACCTCGAAAACCAGCGCGACGACCGGGGTCGAAACCTTTATATGAATTGATCGCAATGTCGCGACTCCCAAGGATCGGTGGTCGTTTTCAACGATCGGACGACTTTGTGTTCGGACGATGGTGCGGATGGACTCTGACAACTCGCGGTACTTTGAAAATTTTGGGAGTGATTGGGGTTATTCGCGATTATCTCGAAAATCAGCGCGACGACCGGGGTCGAAACCTTAATATGAATTGATCACAATGTCGCGACACGCAAGGATCAGTGGTCGTTTTCGACTTTCGGACGACTTTGTGTTCGGAAGATGGTGCTGAAGCACTCTGAAAACTCGCGGTACTTTGAAAATTTTGGGAGCTATTGGGTTTATTCGCGATTATCTCGAAAACCAGCGCGAGGGCCGGGGTCGAAACCTTAATATGAATTGATCGCAATGTCGCGACATGCAAGGATCAGTGGTCATTTTCGACGTTCGGACGACTTTGTGTTCGGAAGATGGTGCGGAAGCACTCTGAAAACTTGGGGTACTTTGAAAATTTTTCGGACTGATTTGGGTTATTTGCGATTATCTCGAAAACCAGCGCGACGACCGGGGTCTAATCCTTTATATGAATTGATCGCAATGTCGGGACACGCAAGGATCAGCGGTCGTTTTCGACGATCGGTCGACTTTGTGTTCGGAAGATGCTGCTGAAGCACTCTGAAAACTCGCGGTACTTTGAAAATTTTGGGAGCGATTGGGTTTATTCGCGATTATCTCGAAAACCAGCGCGAGGGCCGGGGTCGAAACCTTAATATGAGTTGATCGCAATGTCGCGACATGCAAGGATCAGTGGTCGTTTTCGACGTTCGGACGACTTTGTGTTCGGAAGATGGTGCGGAAGCACTCTGAAAACTTGGGGTACTTTGAAAATTTTGGGAGCGATTGTGGTCATTCGCGATTATTTTGAAACTAGCGCGACGACCGGGGTCGAAACCTTAATATGAATTGATCGCAATGTCGCGACACGCAATGATCAGTGGTCGTTTTCGACGTTCGGACGACTTTGTGTTCGAACGATGGTGCGGAAGGACTCTGAAAGCTCGCGGTACTTTGAAAATTTTGGGAGCGATTGCGGTTATTCGCGATTATCTCGAAAACCAGCGCGAGGGCCGGGGTCGAAACCTTAATATGAATTGATCGCAATGTCGCGACACGCAAGGATCAGAGGTCGTTGTCGAAGATCGGACGACTTTGTGTTCGGAAGATTGTGCGGAAGGACTCTGAAAACTCGCGGTACTTTGAAAATTTTTCGGACCGATTGGGGTTATTTGCGATTATCTCGAAAACCAGCGCGACGACCGGGGTCGAAACCTTAATATGAATTGATCGCAATGTCGCGACACGCAATGATCAGTGGTCGTTGTCGAAGATCGGACGACTTTGTGTTCGGACGATGGTGCGAAAGGACTCTGACAACTCGCGGTACTTTGAAAATTTTGGGAGCGATTGGGGTCATTCGCGATTACCTCGAAAACCAGCGCGACGACCGGGGTCGAAACCTTAATATGAATTGATCGCAATGTAGCGACATGCAAGGATCAGTGGTCGTTTTCGACGTTCGGACGACTTTGTGTTCGGAAGATGGTGCGGAAGCACTCTGAAAACTCGCGGTACTTTGAAAATTTAGGGAGCGATTGGGGTTATTCGCGATTATCTCGAAAACCAGCGCGAGGGCCGCGGTCGAAACCTTAATATGAATTGATCGCAATGTCGCGACATGCAAGGATCAGTGGTCGTTTTCGACGTTCGGACGACTTTGTGTTAGGAAGATGGTGCGGTAGCACTCTGAAAACTTGGGGTACTTTGAAAATTTTGGGAGCGATTGTGGTCATTCGCGATTATTTTGAAACTAGCGCGACGACCGGGGTCGAAACCTTAATATGAATTGATCGCAATGTCGCGACACGCAATGATCAGTGGTCGTTTTCGACGTTCGGACGACTTTGTGTTCGAACGATGGTGCGGAAGGACTCTGAAAGCTCGCGGTACTTTGAAAATTTTGGGAGCGATTGCGGTTATTCGCGATTATCTCGAAAACCAGCGCGAGGGCCGGGGTCGAAACCTTAATATGAATTGATCGCAATGTCGCGACACGCAAGGATCAGAGGTCGTTGTCGAAGATCGGACGACTTTGTGTTCGGAAGATTGTGCGGAAGGACTCTGAAAACTCGCGGTACTTTGAAAATTTTTCGGACCGATTGGGGTTATTTGCGATTATCTCGAAAACCAGCGCGACGACCGGGGTCGAAACCTTAATATGAATTGATCGCAATGTCGCGACACGCAATGATCAGTGGTCGTTGTCGAAGATCGGACGACTTTGTGTTCGGACGATGGTGCGAAAGGACTCTGACAACTCGCGGTACTTTGAAAATTTTGGGAGCGATTGGGGTCATTCGCGATTACCTCGAAAACCAGCGCGACGACCGGGGTCGAAACCTTAATATGAATTGATCGCAATGTAGCGACATGCAAGGATCAGTGGTCGTTTTCGACGTTCGGACGACTTTGTGTTCGGAAGATGGTGCGGAAGCACTCTGAAAACTCGCGGTACTTTGAAAATTTAGGGAGCGATTGGGGTTATTCGCGATTATCTCGAAAACCAGCGCGAGGGCCGCGGTCGAAACCTTAATATGAATTGATCGCAATGTCGCGACATGCAAGGATCAGTGGTCGTTTTCGACGTTCGGACGACTTTGTGTTAGGAAGATGGTGCGGTAGCACTCTGAAAACTTGGGGTACTTTGAAAATTTTGGGAGCGATTGTGGTCATTCGCGATTATTTTGAAACTAGCGCGACGACCGGGGTCGAAACCTTAATATGAATTGATCGCAATGTCGCGACACGCAATGATCAGTGGTCGTTTTCGACGTTCGGACGACTTTGTGTTCGAACGATGGTGCGGAAGGACTCTGAAAGCTCGCGGTACTTTGAAAATTTTGGGAGCGATTGCGGTTATTCGCGATTATCTCGAAAACCAGCGCGAGGGCCGGGGTCGAAACCTTAATATGAATTGATCGCAATGTCGCGACACGCAAGGATCAGAGGTCGTTGTCGAAGATCGGACGACTTTGTGTTCGGAAGATTGTGCGGAAGGACTCTGAAAACTCGCGGTACTTTGAAAATTTTTCGGACCGATTGGGGTTATTTGCGATTATCTCGAAAACCAGCGCGACGACCGGGGTCGAAACCTTAATATGAATTGATCGCAATGTCGCGACACGCAATGATCAGTGGTCGTTGTCGAAGATCGGACGACTTTGTGTTCGGACGATGGTGCGAAAGGACTCTGACAACTCGCGGTACTTTGAAAATTTTGGGAGCGATTGGGGTCATTCGCGATTACCTCGAAAACCAGCGCGACGACCGGGGTCGAAACCTTAATATGAATTGATCGCAATGTAGCGACATGCAAGGATCAGTGGTCGTTTTCGACGTTCGGACGACTTTGTGTTCGGAAGATGGTGCGGAAGCACTCTGAAAACTCGCGGTACTTTGAAAATTTAGGGAGCGATTGGGGTTATTCGCGATTATCTCGAAAACCAGCGCGAGGGCCGCGGTCGAAACCTTAATATGAATTGATCGCAATGTCGCGACATGCAAGGATCAGTGGTCGTTTTCGACGTTCGGACGACTTTGTGTTAGGAAGATGGTGCGGTAGCACTCTGAAAACTTGGGGTACTTTGAAAATTTTGGGAGCGATTGTGGTTATTCGGGATTATCTCGAATACCAGCGCGAGGGCCGGGGTCGAAACCTTAATATGAATTGATCGCAATGTCGCGACACGCCAGGATCAGCGGTCGTTGTCGAAGATCGGACGACTTTGTGTTCGAACGATGGTGCGAAAGGACTCTGAAAGCTCGCGGTACTTTGAAAATTTTGGGAGCGATTGCGGTTATTCGCGATTATCTCGAAAACCAGCGCGAGGGCCGGGGTCGAAACCTTAATATGAATTGATCGCAATGTCGCGACACGCAAGGATCAGAGGTCGTTGTCGAAGATCGGACGACTTTGTGTTCGGAAGATTGTGCGGAAGGACTCTGAAAAATCGCGGTACTTTGAAAATTTAGGGAGCGATTGGGGTTATTCGCGATTATCTCGAAAACCAGCGCGACGACCGGGGTCGAAACCTTAATATGAATTGATCGCAATGTCGCGACACGCAATGATCAGTGGTCGTTTTCGACGTTCGGACGACTTTGTGTTCGAACGATGGTGCGGAAGGACTCTGAAAGCTCGCGGTACTTTGAAAATTTTGGGAGCGATTGCGGTTATTCGCGATTATCTCGAAAACCAGCGCGAGGGCCGGGGTCGAAACCTTAATATGAATTGATCGCAATGTCGCGACACGCAAGGATCAGAGGTAGTTGTCGAAGATCGGACGACTTTGTCTTCGGAAGATTGTGCGGAAGCACTCTGAAAACTCGCGGTACTTTGAAAATTTTTCGGACCGATTGGGGTTATTTGCGATTATCTCGAAAACCAGCGCGACGACCGGGGTCGAAACCTTAATATGAATTGATCGCAATGTCGCGACACGCAATGATCAGTGGTCGTTTTCGACGTTCGGACGACTTTGTGTTCGAACGATGGTGCGGAAGGACTCTGAAAGCTCGCGGTACTTTGAAAATTTTGGGAGCGTTTGCGGTTATTCGCGATTATCTCGAAAACCAGCGCGAGGGCCGGGGTCGAAACCTTAATATGAATTGATCGCAATGTCGCGACACGCAAGGATCAGAGGTCGTTGTCGAAGATCGGACGACTTTGTGTTCGGAAGATTGTGCGGAAGGACTCTGAAAACTCGCGGTACATTGAAAATTTTGGGAGCGATTGGGGTTATTCGCGATTATCTCGAAAACCAGCGCGAGGGCCGGGGTCGAAACCTTAATATGAATTGATCGCAATGTCGCGGTACGCAAGGATCAGTGGTCGTTTTCTACAATCGGACGACTTTGTGTTCGGGCGATGGTGCGGAAGGACTCTGACAACTCGCGGTACTTTGAAAATTTTGGGAGCGATTGGGGTTATTCGCGATTATCTCGAAAACCAGCGCGAGGGCCGGGGTCGAAACCTTAATATGAATTGATCGCAATGTCGCGACACGCAATGATTAGTGGTCGTTGTCGAAGATCGGACGACTTTGTGTTCGGACGATGGTGCGAAAGGACTCTGACAACTCGCGGTACTTTGAAAATTTTGGGAGCGATTGGGGTCATTCGCGATTACCTCGAAAACCAGCGCGAGGGCCGGGGTCGAAACCTTAATATGAATTGATCGCAATGTCGCGACACGCAAGGATCAGAGGTCGTTGTCGAAGATCGGACGACTTTGTGTTCGGAAGATTGTGCGGAAGGACTCTGAAAACTCGCGGTACTTTGAAAATTTTTCGGACCGATTGGGGTGATTTGCGATTATCTCAAAAACCAGCGCGACGACCGGGGTCGAAACCTTAAAATGAATTGATCGCAATGTCGCGACACGCAATGATCAGTGGTCGTTGTCGAAGATCGGACGACTTTGTGTTCGGACGATGGTGCGAAAGGACTCTGACAACTCGCGGTACTTTGAAAATTTTGGGAGCGATTGGGGTCATTCGCGATTACCTCGAAAACCAGCGCGACGACCGGGGTCGAAACCTTAATATGAATTGATCGCAATGTAGCGACATGCAAGGATCAGTGGTCGTTTTCGACGTTCGGACGACTTTGTGTTCGGAAGATGGTGCGGAAGCACTCTGAAAACTCGCGGTACTTTGAAAATTTAGGGAGCGATTGGGGTTATTCGCGATTATCTCGAAAACCAGCGCGAGGGCCGCGGTCGAAACCTTAATATGAATTGATCGCAATGTCGCGACATGCAAGGATCAGTGGTCGTTTTCGACGTTCGGACGACTTTGTGTTAGGAAGATGGTGCGGTAGCACTCTGAAAACTTGGGGTACTTTGAAAATTTTGGGAGCGATTGTGGTTATTCGGGATTATCTCGAATACCAGCGCGAGGGCCGGGGTCGAAACCTTAATATGAATTGATCGCAATGTCGCGACACGCCAGGATCAGCGGTCGTTGTCGAAGATCGGACGACTTTGTGTTCGGACGATGGTGCGAAAGGACTCTGAAAACTCGCGGTACATTGAAAATTTTGGGAGCGATTGGGGTTATTCGCGATTATCTCGAAAACCAGCGCGACGACCGGGGTCGAAACTTTAATATGAATTGATCGCAATGTCGCGGCACGCAAGGATCAGTGGTCGTTTTCGACGTTCGGACGACTTTGTGTTCGGAAGATGGTGCTGAAGCACTCTGAAAACTCGCGGTACTTTGAAAATTTTGGGAGCGATTGGGGTTATTCGCGAAAATCTCGAAAACCAGCGCGAGGGCCGGGGTCGAAACCTTAATATGAATTGATCGCAATGTCGCGACATGCAAGGATCAGTGGTCGTTTTCGACGTTCGGACGACTTTGTGTTAGGAAGATGGTGCGGTAGCACTCTGAAAACTTGGGGTACTTTGAAAATTTTGGGAGCGATTGTGGTTACTCGGGATTATCTCGAATACCAGCGCGAGGGCCGGGGTCGAAACCTTAATATGAATTGATCGCAATGTCGCGACACGCAAGGATCAGAGGTCGTTGTCGAAGATCGGACGACTTTGTGTTCGGAAGATTGTGCGGAAGGACTCTGAAAACTCGCGGTACATTGAAAATTTTGGGAGCGATTGGGGTTATTCGCGATTATCTCGAAAACCAGCGCGAGGGCCGGGGTCGAAACCTTAATATGAATTGATCGCAATGTCGCGGCACGCAAGGATCAGTGGTCGTTTTCTACAATCGGACGACTTTGTGTTCGGGCGATGGTGCGGAAGGACTCTGACAACTCGCGGTACTTTGAAAATTTTTGGAGCGATTGTGGTCATTCGCGATTACCTCGAAAACCAGCGCGACGACCGGGGTCGAAACCTTTATATGAATTGATCGCAATGTCGCGACTCCCGAGGATCAGTGGTCGTTTTCGACGTTCGGACGACTTTGCGTTAGGAAGATGGTGCGGAAGCACTCTGAAAACTCGCGGTACTTTGAAAATTTAGGGAGCGATTGGGGTTATTCGCGATTATCTCGAAAACCAGCGCGAGGGCCGGGGTCGAAACCTTAATATGAATTGATCGCAATGTCGCGAGTCGCAAGGATCAGTGGTCGTTTTCGACGATCGGACGACTTTGTTTTCGGACGATGGAGCGGAAGCACTCTGAAAACTCGCGGTACTTTGAAAATTTTGGGAGCGATTGGGGTTATTCGCGATTATCTCGAAAACCAGCGCGAGGGCCGGGGTCGAAACCTTAGTATGAATTGATCGCAATGTCACGACATGCAAGGATCAGTGGTCGTTTTCGACGTTCGGACGACTTTGTGTTCGGAAGATGGTGCGGTAGCACTCTGAAAACTTGGGGTACTTTGAAAATTTTGGGAGCGATTGTGGTCATTCGCGATTACCTCGAAAACCAGCGCGACGACCGGGGTCGAAACCTTTATATGAATTGATCGCAATGTCGCGACTCCCAAGGATCGGTGGTCGTGTTCAACGACCGGACGACTTTGTGTTCGGACGATGGTGCGGAAGGACTCTGACAACTCGCGGTACTTTGAAAATTTTCGGAGCGATTGGGGTTATTCGCGATTATTTTGAAACTAGCGCGACGGCCGGGGTCGAAACCTTAATATGAATTGATCGCAATGTCGCGACACGCAATGATCAGTGGTCGTTTTCGACGTTCGGACGACTTTGTGTTCGGACGATGGTGCGGAAGGACTCTGAAAACTCGCGGTACTTTGAAAATTTTTCGGACCGATTGGGGTTATTTGCGATTATCTCGAAAACCAGCGCGACGACCGGGGTCGAAATCTTAATATGAATTGATCGCAATGTCGGGACACGCAAGGATCAGTGGTCGTTTTCTACAATCGGACGACTTTGTGTTCGGACGATGGTGCGGAAGGACTCTGACAACACGCGGTACTTTGAAAATTTTGGGAGCGATTGTGGTCATTCGCGATTACCTCGAAAACCAGCGCGACGACCGGGGTCGAAACCTTTATATGAATTGATCGCAATGTCGCGACTCCCAAGGATCAGTGGTCGTTTTCGACGATCGGACGACTTTGTGTTCGGACGATGGAGCGGATGGACTCTGACAACTCGCGGTACTTTGAAAATTTTGGGAGTGATTGGGGTTATTCGCGATTATCTCGAAAAACAGCGCGACGACCGGGGTCGAAACCTTAATATGAATTGATCACAATGTCGCGACACGCAAGGATCAGTGGTCGTTTTCGACGTTCGGACGACTTTGTGTTCGGAAGATGGTGCTGAAGCACTCTGAAAACTCGCGGTACTTTGAAAATTTTGGGAGCGATTGGGTTTATTCGCGATTACCTCGAAAACCAGCGCGAGGGCCGGGGTCGAAACCTTAATATGAATTGATCGCAATGTCGCGACATGCAAGGATCAGTGGTCATTTTCGACGTTCGGACGACTTTGTGTTCGGAAGATGGTGCGGAAGCACTCTGAAAACTCGCGGTACTTTGAAAATTTTGGGAGCGATTGTGGTCATTCGCGATTATTTTGAAACTAGCGCGACGACCGGGGTCGAAACCTTAATATGAATTGATCGCAATGTCGCGACACGCAATGATCAGTGGTCGTTTTCGCCGTTCGGACGACTTTGTGTTCGGACGATGGTGCGGAAGAACTCTGAAAACTCGCGGTACTTTGAAAATTTAGGGAGCGATTGGGGTTATTCGCGATTATCTCGAAAACCAGCGCGAGGGACGGGGTCGAAACCTTAATATGAATTGATCGCAATGTCGCGAGTCGCGAGGTTCAGTGGTCGTTTTCGACGATCGGACGACTTTGTTTTCGGACGATGGAGCGGTAGCACTCTGAAAACTCGCGGTACTTTGAAAATTTTGGGAGCGATTGGGGTTATTCGCGATTATCTCGAAAACCAGCGCGAGGGACGGGGTCGAAACCTTAATATGAATTGATCGCAATGTCGCGACATGCAAGGATCAGTGGTCGTTTTCGACGTTTGGAGGACTTTGTGTTCGGAAGATGGTGCGGTAGCACTCTGAAAACTTGGGGTACTTTGAAAATTTTGGGAGCGATTGTGGTCATTCGCGATTACCTCGAAAATCAGCGCGACGACCGGGGTCGAAACCTTTATATGAATTGATCGCAATGTCGCGACTCCCAAGGATCAGTGGTCGTTTTCGACGATCGGACGACTTTGTGTTCGGACGATGGAGCGGATGGACTCTGACAACTCGCGGTACTTTGAAAATTTTGGGAGCGATTGGGTTTATTCGCGATTATCTCGAAAACCAGCGCGAGGGCCGGGGTCGAAACCTTAATATGAGTTGATCGCAATGTCGCGACATGCAAGGATCAGTGGTCGTTTTCGACGTTCGGACGACTTTGTGTTCGGAAGATGGTGCGGAAGCACTCTGAAAACTCGCGGTACTTTGAAAATTTTGGGAGCGATTGGGGTTATTCGCGATTATCTAGAAAACCAGCGCGAGGGACGTGGTCGAAACCTTAATATGAATTGATCGCAATGTCGCGACATGCAAGGTTCAGTGGTCGTTTTCGACGTTTGGACGACTTTGTGTTCGGAAGATTGTGCGGAAGGACTCTGAAAACTCGCGGTACTTTGAAAATTTTTCGGACCGATTGGGGTTATTTGCGATTATCTCGAAAACCAGCGCGACGACCGGGGTCGAAACCTTAATATGAATTGATCGCAATGTCGCGACACCCAATGATCAGTGGTCGTTGTCGAAGATCGGACGACTTTGTGTTCGGACGATGGTGCGAAAGGACTCTGACAACTCGCGGTACTTTGGAAATTTTGGGAGCGATTGGGGTCATTCGCGATTACCTCGAAAACCAGCGCGACGACCGGGGTCGAAACCTTAATATGAATTGATCGCAATGTAGCGACATGCAAGGATCAGTGGTCGTTTTCGACGTTCGGACGACTTTGTGTTCGGAAGATGGTGCGGAAGCACTCTGAAAACTCGCGGTACTTTGAAAATTTTGGGAGCGATTGGGGTTATTCGCGATTATCTCGAAAACCAGCGCGAGCGCCGGGGTCGAAACCTTAGTATGAATTGATCGCAATGTCACGACATGCAAGGATCAGTGGTCGTTTTCGACGTTCGGACGACTTTGTGTTCGGAAGATGGTGCGGTAGCACTCTGAAAACTTGGGGTACTTTGAAAATTTTGGGAGCGATTGTGGTCATTCGCGATTATTTTGAAACTAGCGCGACGACCGGGGTCGAAACCTTAATATGAATTGATCGCAATGTCGCGACACGCAATGATCAGTGGTCGTTTTCGACGTTCGGACGACTTTGTGTTCGAACGATGGTGCGGAAGGACTCTGAAAGCTCGCGGTACTTTGAAAATTTTGGGAGCGATTGCGGTTATTCGCGATTATCTCGAAAACCAGCGCGAGGGCCGGGGACGAAACCTTAATATGAATTGATCGCAATGTCGCGACACGCAAGGATCAGAGGTCGTTGTCGAAGATCGGACGACTTTGTGTTCGGAAGATTGTGCGGAAGGACTCTGACAACTCGCGGTACTTTGAAAATTTTGGGAGCGATTGTGGTCATTCGCGATTACCTCGAAAACCAGCGCGACGACCGGGGTCGAAACCTTTATATGAATTGATCGCAATGTCGCGACTCCCGAGGATCAGTGGTCGTTTTCGACGTTCGGACGACTTTGCGTTAGGAAGATAGTGCGGAAGCACTCTGAAAACTCGCGGTACTTTGAAAATTTAGGGAGCGATTGGGGTTATTCGCGATTATCTCGAAAACCAGCGCGAGGGCCGGGGTCGAAACCTTAATATGAATTGATCGCAATGTCGCGAGTCGCAAGGATCAGTGGTCGTTTTCGACGATCGGACGACTTTGTTTGCGGACGATGGAGCGGAAGCACTCTGAAAACTCGCGGTACTTTGAAAATTTTGGGAGCGATTGGGGTTATTCGCGATTATCTCGAAAACCAGCGCGAGGGCCGGGGTCGAAACCTTCGTATGAATTGATCACAATGTCACGACATGCAAGGATCAGTGGTCGTTTTCGACGTTCGGACGACTTTGTGTTCGGAAGATGGTGCGGTAGCACTCTGAAAACTTGGGGTACTTTGAAAATTTTGGGAGCGATTGTGGTCATTCGCGATTACCTCGAAAACCAGCGCGACGACCGGGGTCGAAACCTTTATATGAATTGATCGCAATGTCGCGACTCCCAAGGATCGGTGGTCGTTTTCAACGATCGGACGACTTTGTGTTCGGACGATGGTGCGGAAGGACTCTGACAACTCGCGGTACTTTGAAAATTTTCGGAGCGATTGGGGTTATTCGCGATTATTTTGAAACTAGCGCGACGGCCGGGGTCGAAACCTTAATATGAATTGATCGCAATGTCGCGACACGCAATGATCAGTGGCCGTTTTCGACGTTCGGACGACTTTGTGTTCGGACGATGGTGCGGAAGGACCCTGAAAACTCGCGGTACTTTGAAAATTTTTCGGACCGATTGGGGTTATTTGCGATTATCTCGAAAACCAGCGCGACGACCGGGGTCGAAATCTTAATATGAATTGATCGCAATGTCGGGACACGCAAGGATCAGTGGTCGTTTTCTACAATCGGACGACTTTGTGTTCGGACGATGGTGCGGAAGGACTCTGACAACACGCGGTACTTTGAAAATTTTGGGAGCGATTGTGGTCATTCGCGATTACCTCGAAAACCAGCGCGACGACCGGGGTCGAAACCTTTAAATGAATTGATCGCAATGTCGCGACTCCCAAGGATCAGTGGTCGTTTTCAACGATCGGACGACTTTGTGTTCGGAAGATGGTGCTGAAGCACTCTGAAAACTCGCGGTACTTTGAAAATTTTGGGAGCGATTGGGTTTATTCGCGATTATCTCGAAAACCAGCGCGAGGGCCGGGGTCGAAACCTTAATATGAGTTGATCGCAATGTCGCGACATGCAAGGATCAGTGGTCGTTTTCGACGTTCGGACGACTTTGTGTTCGGAAGATGGTGCGGAAGCACTCTGAAAACTTGGGGTACTTTGAAAATTTTGGGAGCGATTGTGGTCATTCGCGATTATTTTGAAACTAGCGCGACGACCGGGGTCGAAACCTTAATATGAATTGATCGCAATGTCGCGACGCGCAATGATCAGTGGTCGTTTTCGACGTTCGGACGACTTTGTGTTCGAACGATGGTGCGGAAGGACTCTGAAAGCTCGCGGTACTTTGAAAATTTTGGGAGCGATTGCGGTTATTCGCGATTATCTCGAAAACCAGCGCGAGGGCCGGGGTCGAAACCTTAATATGAATTGATCGCAATGTCGCGAGTCGCAAGGATCAGTGGTCGTTTTCGACGATCGGACGACTTTGTTTTCGGACGATGGAGCGGAAGCACTCTGAAAACTCGCGGTACTTTGAAAATTTTGAGAGCGATTGGGGTTATTCGCGATTATCTCGAAAACCAGCGCGACGACCGGGGTCTAAACCTTTAAATGAATTGATCGCAATGTCGCGACTCCCAAGGATCAGTGGTCGTTTTCGACGTTCGGACGACTTTGCGTTCGGAAGATGGTGCGAAAGCACTCTGAAAACTCGCGGTACTTTGAAAATTTAGGGAGCGATTGGGGTTATTCGCGATTATCTCGAAAACCAGCGCGAGGGCCGGGGTCGAAACCTTAATATGAATTGATCGCAATGTCGCGAGTCGCAACGATCAGTGGTCGTTTTCGACGATCGGACGACTTTGTTTTCGGACGATGGAGCGGAAGCACTCTGAAAACTCGCGGTACTTTGAAAATTTTGGGAGCGATTGGGGTTATTCGCGATCATCTCGAAAACCAGCGCGAGGGCCGGGGTCGAAACCTTAATATGAATTGATCGCAATGTCGCGACATGCAAGGATCAGTGGTCTTTTTCGACGTTTGGACGACTTTGTGTTCGGAAGATGGTGCGGTAGCACTCTGAAAACTTGGGGTACTTTGAAAATTTTGGGAGCGATTGTGGTCATTCGCGATTACCTCGAAAACCAGCGCGACGACCGGGGTCGAAACCTTTAAATGAATTGATCGCAATGTCGCGACTCCCAAGGATCAGTGGTCGTTTTCAACGATCGGACGACTTTGTGTTCGGACGATGGTGCGGAAGGACTCTGAAAACTCGCGGTACTTTGAAAATTTTTCGGACCGATTGGGGTTATTTGCGATTATCTCGAAAACCAGCGCGACGACCGGGGTCTAAACCTTTATATGAATTGATCGCAATGTCGGGACACGCAAGGATCAGCGGTCGTTTTCGACGATCGGACGACTTTGTGTTCGGAAGATGGTGCTGAAGCACTCTGAAAACTCGCGGTACTTTGAAAATTTTGGGAGCGATTGGGTTTATTCGCGATTATCTCGAAAACCAGCGCGAGGGCCGGGGTCGAAACCTTAATATGAATTGATCGCAATGTCGCGACACGCAAGGATCAGAGGTCGTTGTCGAAGATCGGACGACTTTGTGTTCGAACGATGGTGCGGAAGGACTCTGAAAGCTCGCGGTACTTTGAAAATTTTGGGAGCGATTGCGGTTATTCGCGATTATCTCGAAAACCAGCGCGAGGGCCGGGGTCGAAACCTTAATATGAATTGATCGCAATGTCGCGACACGCAAGGATCAGAGGTCGTTGTCGAAGATCGGACGACTTTGTGTTCGGAAGATTGTGCGGAAGGACTCTGAAAACTCGCGGTACATTGAAAATTTTGGGAGCGATTGGGGTTATTCGCGATTATCTCGAAAACCAGCGCAAGGGCCGGGGTCGAAACCTTAATATGAATTGATCGCAATGTCGCGGCACGCAAGGATCAGTGGTCGTTTTCTACAATCGGACGACTTTGTGTTCGTGCGATGGTGCGGAAGGACTCTGACAACTCGCGGTACTTTGAAAATTTTGGGAGCGATTGTGGTCATTCGCGATTACCTCGAAAACCAGCGCGACGACCGGGGTCGAAACCTTTATATGAATTGATCGCAATGTCGCGACTCCCGAGGATCAGTGGTCGTTTTCGACGTTCGGACGACTTTGCGTTAGGAAGATGGTGCGGAAGCAATCTGAAAACTCGCGGTACTTTGAAAATTTAGGGAGCGATTGGGGTTATTCGCGATTATCTCGAAAACCAGCGCGAGGGCCGGGGTCGAAACCTTAATATGAATTGATCGCAATGTCGCGACATGCAAGGATCAGTGGTCGTTTTCGACGTTCGGACGACTTTGTGTTCGGAAGATGGTGCGGAAGGACTCTGAAAACTCGCGGTACTTTGAAAATTTTGGGAGCGATTGGGGTTATTCGCGATTATCTCGAAAACCAGCGCGAGGGCCGGGGTCGAAACCTTAGTATGAATTGATCGCAATGTCACGACATGCAAGGATCAGTGGTCGTTTTCGACGTTCGGACGACTTTGTGTTCGGAAGATGGTGCGGTAGCACTCTGAAAACTTGGGGTACTTTGAAAATTTTGGGAGCGATTGTGGTCATTCGCGATTACCTCGAAAACCAGCGCGACGACCGGGGTCGAAACCTTTATATGAATTGATCGCAATGTCGCGACTCCCAAGGATCGGTGGTCGTTTTCAACGATCGGACGACTTTGTGTTCGGACGATGGTGCGGATGGACTCTGACAACTCGCGGTACTTTGAAAATTTTGGGAGTGATTGGGGTTATTCGCGATTATCTCGAAAATCAGCGCGACGACCGGGGTCGAAACCTTAATATGAATTGATCACAATGTCGCGACACGCAAGGATCAGTGGTCGTTTTCGACTTTCGGACGACTTTGTGTTCGGAAGATGGTGCTGAAGCACTCTGAAAACTCGCGGTACTTTGAAAATTTTGGGAGCTATTGGGTTTATTCGCGATTATCTCGAAAACCAGCGCGAGGGCCGGGGTCGAAACCTTAATATGAATTGATCGCAATGTCGCGACATGCAAGGATCAGTGGTCATTTTCGACGTTCGGACGACTTTGTGTTCGGAAGATGGTGCGGAAGCACTCTGAAAACTTGGGGTACTTTGAAAATTTTTCGGACTGATTTGGGTTATTTGCGATTATCTCGAAAACCAGCGCGACGACCGGGGTCTAATCCTTTATATGAATTGATCGCAATGTCGGGACACGCAAGGATCAGCGGTCGTTTTCGACGATCGGTCGACTTTGTGTTCGGAAGATGCTGCTGAAGCACTCTGAAAACTCGCGGTACTTTGAAAATTTTGGGAGCGATTGGGTTTATTCGCGATTATCTCGAAAACCAGCGCGAGGGCCGGGGTCGAAACCTTAATATGAGTTGATCGCAATGTCGCGACATGCAAGGATCAGTGGTCGTTTTCGACGTTCGGACGACTTTGTGTTCGGAAGATGGTGCGGAAGCACTCTGAAAACTTGGGGTACTTTGAAAATTTTGGGAGCGATTGTGGTCATTCGCGATTATTTTGAAACTAGCGCGACGACCGGGGTCGAAACCTTAATATGAATTGATCGCAATGTCGCGACACGCAATGATCAGTGGTCGTTTTCGACGTTCGGACGACTTTGTGTTCGAACGATGGTGCGGAAGGACTCTGAAAGCTCGCGGTACTTTGAAAATTTTGGGAGCGATTGCGGTTATTCGCGATTATCTCGAAAACCAGCGCGAGGGCCGGGGTCGAAACCTTAATATGAATTGATCGCAATGTCGCGACACGCAAGGATCAGAGGTCGTTGTCGAAGATCGGACGACTTTGTGTTCGGAAGATTGTGCGGAAGGACTCTGAAAACTCGCGGTACTTTGAAAATTTTTCGGACCGATTGGGGTTATTTGCGATTATCTCGAAAACCAGCGCGACGACCGGGGTCGAAACCTTAATATGAATTGATCGCAATGTCGCGACACGCAATGATCAGTGGTCGTTGTCGAAGATCGGACGACTTTGTGTTCGGACGATGGTGCGAAAGGACTCTGACAACTCGCGGTACTTTGAAAATTTTGGGAGCGATTGGGGTCATTCGCGATTACCTCGAAAACCAGCGCGACGACCGGGGTCGAAACCTTAATATGAATTGATCGCAATGTAGCGACATGCAAGGATCAGTGGTCGTTTTCGACGTTCGGACGACTTTGTGTTCGGAAGATGGTGCGGAAGCACTCTGAAAACTCGCGGTACTTTGAAAATTTAGGGAGCGATTGGGGTTATTCGCGATTATCTCGAAAACCAGCGCGAGGGCCGCGGTCGAAACCTTAATATGAATTGATCGCAATGTCGCGACATGCAAGGATCAGTGGTCGTTTTCGACGTTCGGACGACTTTGTGTTAGGAAGATGGTGCGGTAGCACTCTGAAAACTTGGGGTACTTTGAAAATTTTGGGAGCGATTGTGGTCATTCGCGATTATTTTGAAACTAGCGCGACGACCGGGGTCGAAACCTTAATATGAATTGATCGCAATGTCGCGACACGCAATGATCAGTGGTCGTTTTCGACGTTCGGACGACTTTGTGTTCGAACGATGGTGCGGAAGGACTCTGAAAGCTCGCGGTACTTTGAAAATTTTGGGAGCGATTGCGGTTATTCGCGATTATCTCGAAAACCAGCGCGAGGGCCGGGGTCGAAACCTTAATATGAATTGATCGCAATGTCGCGACACGCAAGGATCAGAGGTCGTTGTCGAAGATCGGACGACTTTGTGTTCGGAAGATTGTGCGGAAGGACTCTGAAAACTCGCGGTACTTTGAAAATTTTTCGGACCGATTGGGGTTATTTGCGATTATCTCGAAAACCAGCGCGACGACCGGGGTCGAAACCTTAATATGAATTGATCGCAATGTCGCGACACGCAATGATCAGTGGTCGTTGTCGAAGATCGGACGACTTTGTGTTCGGACGATGGTGCGAAAGGACTCTGACAACTCGCGGTACTTTGAAAATTTTGGGAGCGATTGGGGTCATTCGCGATTACCTCGAAAACCAGCGCGACGACCGGGGTCGAAACCTTAATATGAATTGATCGCAATGTAGCGACATGCAAGGATCAGTGGTCGTTTTCGACGTTCGGACGACTTTGTGTTCGGAAGATGGTGCGGAAGCACTCTGAAAACTCGCGGTACTTTGAAAATTTAGGGAGCGATTGGGGTTATTCGCGATTATCTCGAAAACCAGCGCGAGGGCCGCGGTCGAAACCTTAATATGAATTGATCGCAATGTCGCGACATGCAAGGATCAGTGGTCGTTTTCGACGTTCGGACGACTTTGTGTTAGGAAGATGGTGCGGTAGCACTCTGAAAACTTGGGGTACTTTGAAAATTTTGGGAGCGATTGTGGTCATTCGCGATTATTTTGAAACTAGCGCGACGACCGGGGTCGAAACCTTAATATGAATTGATCGCAATGTCGCGACACGCAATGATCAGTGGTCGTTTTCGACGTTCGGACGACTTTGTGTTCGAACGATGGTGCGGAAGGACTCTGAAAGCTCGCGGTACTTTGAAAATTTTGGGAGCGATTGCGGTTATTCGCGATTATCTCGAAAACCAGCGCGAGGGCCGGGGTCGAAACCTTAATATGAATTGATCGCAATGTCGCGACACGCAAGGATCAGAGGTCGTTGTCGAAGATCGGACGACTTTGTGTTCGGAAGATTGTGCGGAAGGACTCTGAAAACTCGCGGTACTTTGAAAATTTTTCGGACCGATTGGGGTTATTTGCGATTATCTCGAAAACCAGCGCGACGACCGGGGTCGAAACCTTAATATGAATTGATCGCAATGTCGCGACACGCAATGATCAGTGGTCGTTGTCGAAGATCGGACGACTTTGTGTTCGGACGATGGTGCGAAAGGACTCTGACAACTCGCGGTACTTTGAAAATTTTGGGAGCGATTGGGGTCATTCGCGATTACCTCGAAAACCAGCGCGACGACCGGGGTCGAAACCTTAATATGAATTGATCGCAATGTAGCGACATGCAAGGATCAGTGGTCGTTTTCGACGTTCGGACGACTTTGTGTTCGGAAGATGGTGCGGAAGCACTCTGAAAACTCGCGGTACTTTGAAAATTTAGGGAGCGATTGGGGTTATTCGCGATTATCTCGAAAACCAGCGCGAGGGCCGCGGTCGAAACCTTAATATGAATTGATCGCAATGTCGCGACATGCAAGGATCAGTGGTCGTTTTCGACGTTCGGACGACTTTGTGTTAGGAAGATGGTGCGGTAGCACTCTGAAAACTTGGGGTACTTTGAAAATTTTGGGAGCGATTGTGGTTATTCGGGATTATCTCGAATACCAGCGCGAGGGCCGGGGTCGAAACCTTAATATGAATTGATCGCAATGTCGCGACACGCCAGGATCAGCGGTCGTTGTCGAAGATCGGACGACTTTGTGTTCGAACGATGGTGCGAAAGGACTCTGAAAGCTCGCGGTACTTTGAAAATTTTGGGAGCGATTGCGGTTATTCGCGATTATCTCGAAAACCAGCGCGAGGGCCGGGGTCGAAACCTTAATATGAATTGATCGCAATGTCGCGACACGCAAGGATCAGAGGTCGTTGTCGAAGATCGGACGACTTTGTGTTCGGAAGATTGTGCGGAAGGACTCTGAAAAATCGCGGTACTTTGAAAATTTAGGGAGCGATTGGGGTTATTCGCGATTATCTCGAAAACCAGCGCGACGACCGGGGTCGAAACCTTAATATGAATTGATCGCAATGTCGCGACACGCAATGATCAGTGGTCGTTTTCGACGTTCGGACGACTTTGTGTTCGAACGATGGTGCGGAAGGACTCTGAAAGCTCGCGGTACTTTGAAAATTTTGGGAGCGATTGCGGTTATTCGCGATTATCTCGAAAACCAGCGCGAGGGCCGGGGTCGAAACCTTAATATGAATTGATCGCAATGTCGCGACACGCAAGGATCAGAGGTAGTTGTCGAAGATCGGACGACTTTGTCTTCGGAAGATTGTGCGGAAGCACTCTGAAAACTCGCGGTACTTTGAAAATTTTTCGGACCGATTGGGGTTATTTGCGATTATCTCGAAAACCAGCGCGACGACCGGGGTCGAAACCTTAATATGAATTGATCGCAATGTCGCGACACGCAATGATCAGTGGTCGTTTTCGACGTTCGGACGACTTTGTGTTCGAACGATGGTGCGGAAGGACTCTGAAAGCTCGCGGTACTTTGAAAATTTTGGGAGCGTTTGCGGTTATTCGCGATTATCTCGAAAACCAGCGCGAGGGCCGGGGTCGAAACCTTAATATGAATTGATCGCAATGTCGCGACACGCAAGGATCAGAGGTCGTTGTCGAAGATCGGACGACTTTGTGTTCGGAAGATTGTGCGGAAGGACTCTGAAAACTCGCGGTACATTGAAAATTTTGGGAGCGATTGGGGTTATTCGCGATTATCTCGAAAACCAGCGCGAGGGCCGGGGTCGAAACCTTAATATGAATTGATCGCAATGTCGCGGTACGCAAGGATCAGTGGTCGTTTTCTACAATCGGACGACTTTGTGTTCGGGCGATGGTGCGGAAGGACTCTGACAACTCGCGGTACTTTGAAAATTTTGGGAGCGATTGGGGTTATTCGCGATTATCTCGAAAACCAGCGCGAGGGCCGGGGTCGAAACCTTAATATGAATTGATCGCAATGTCGCGACACGCAATGATTAGTGGTCGTTGTCGAAGATCGGACGACTTTGTGTTCGGACGATGGTGCGAAAGGACTCTGACAACTCGCGGTACTTTGAAAATTTTGGGAGCGATTGGGGTCATTCGCGATTACCTCGAAAACCAGCGCGAGGGCCGGGGTCGAAACCTTAATATGAATTGATCGCAATGTCGCGACACGCAAGGATCAGAGGTCGTTGTCGAAGATCGGACGACTTTGTGTTCGGAAGATTGTGCGGAAGGACTCTGAAAACTCGCGGTACTTTGAAAATTTTTCGGACCGATTGGGGTGATTTGCGATTATCTCAAAAACCAGCGCGACGACCGGGGTCGAAACCTTAAAATGAATTGATCGCAATGTCGCGACACGCAATGATCAGTGGTCGTTGTCGAAGATCGGACGACTTTGTGTTCGGACGATGGTGCGAAAGGACTCTGACAACTCGCGGTACTTTGAAAATTTTGGGAGCGATTGGGGTCATTCGCGATTACCTCGAAAACCAGCGCGACGACCGGGGTCGAAACCTTAATATGAATTGATCGCA
The DNA here is from genome assembly GCA_963932335.1 of Andrena marginata. Classification (NCBI taxonomy): domain Eukaryota; kingdom Metazoa; phylum Arthropoda; class Insecta; order Hymenoptera; family Andrenidae; genus Andrena; species Andrena marginata. The sequence continues at coordinate 188,043 of CAWVQI010000358.1, forward strand.
ATGTAGCGACATGCAAGGATCAGTGGTCGTTTTCGACGTTCGGACGACTTTGTGTTCGGAAGATGGTGCGGAAGCACTCTGAAAACTCGCGGTACTTTGAAAATTTAGGGAGCGATTGGGGTTATTCGCGATTATCTCGAAAACCAGCGCGAGGGCCGCGGTCGAAACCTTAATATGAATTGATCGCAATGTCGCGACATGCAAGGATCAGTGGTCGTTTTCGACGTTCGGACGACTTTGTGTTAGGAAGATGGTGCGGTAGCACTCTGAAAACTTGGGGTACTTTGAAAATTTTGGGAGCGATTGTGGTTATTCGGGATTATCTCGAATACCAGCGCGAGGGCCGGGGTCGAAACCTTAATATGAATTGATCGCAATGTCGCGACACGCCAGGATCAGCGGTCGTTGTCGAAGATCGGACGACTTTGTGTTCGGACGATGGTGCGAAAGGACTCTGAAAACTCGCGGTACATTGAAAATTTTGGGAGCGATTGGGGTTATTCGCGATTATCTCGAAAACCAGCGCGACGACCGGGGTCGAAACTTTAATATGAATTGATCGCAATGTCGCGGCACGCAAGGATCAGTGGTCGTTTTCGACGTTCGGACGACTTTGTGTTCGGAAGATGGTGCTGAAGCACTCTGAAAACTCGCGGTACTTTGAAAATTTTGGGAGCGATTGGGGTTATTCGCGAAAATCTCGAAAACCAGCGCGAGGGCCGGGGTCGAAACCTTAATATGAATTGATCGCAATGTCGCGACATGCAAGGATCAGTGGTCGTTTTCGACGTTCGGACGACTTTGTGTTAGGAAGATGGTGCGGTAGCACTCTGAAAACTTGGGGTACTTTGAAAATTTTGGGAGCGATTGTGGTTACTCGGGATTATCTCGAATACCAGCGCGAGGGCCGGGGTCGAAACCTTAATATGAATTGATCGCAATGTCGCGACACGCAAGGATCAGAGGTCGTTGTCGAAGATCGGACGACTTTGTGTTCGGAAGATTGTGCGGAAGGACTCTGAAAACTCGCGGTACATTGAAAATTTTGGGAGCGATTGGGGTTATTCGCGATTATCTCGAAAACCAGCGCGAGGGCCGGGGTCGAAACCTTAATATGAATTGATCGCAATGTCGCGGCACGCAAGGATCAGTGGTCGTTTTCTACAATCGGACGACTTTGTGTTCGGGCGATGGTGCGGAAGGACTCTGACAACTCGCGGTACTTTGAAAATTTTTGGAGCGATTGTGGTCATTCGCGATTACCTCGAAAACCAGCGCGACGACCGGGGTCGAAACCTTTATATGAATTGATCGCAATGTCGCGACTCCCGAGGATCAGTGGTCGTTTTCGACGTTCGGACGACTTTGCGTTAGGAAGATGGTGCGGAAGCACTCTGAAAACTCGCGGTACTTTGAAAATTTAGGGAGCGATTGGGGTTATTCGCGATTATCTCGAAAACCAGCGCGAGGGCCGGGGTCGAAACCTTAATATGAATTGATCGCAATGTCGCGAGTCGCAAGGATCAGTGGTCGTTTTCGACGATCGGACGACTTTGTTTTCGGACGATGGAGCGGAAGCACTCTGAAAACTCGCGGTACTTTGAAAATTTTGGGAGCGATTGGGGTTATTCGCGATTATCTCGAAAACCAGCGCGAGGGCCGGGGTCGAAACCTTAGTATGAATTGATCGCAATGTCACGACATGCAAGGATCAGTGGTCGTTTTCGACGTTCGGACGACTTTGTGTTCGGAAGATGGTGCGGTAGCACTCTGAAAACTTGGGGTACTTTGAAAATTTTGGGAGCGATTGTGGTCATTCGCGATTACCTCGAAAACCAGCGCGACGACCGGGGTCGAAACCTTTATATGAATTGATCGCAATGTCGCGACTCCCAAGGATCGGTGGTCGTGTTCAACGACCGGACGACTTTGTGTTCGGACGATGGTGCGGAAGGACTCTGACAACTCGCGGTACTTTGAAAATTTTCGGAGCGATTGGGGTTATTCGCGATTATTTTGAAACTAGCGCGACGGCCGGGGTCGAAACCTTAATATGAATTGATCGCAATGTCGCGACACGCAATGATCAGTGGTCGTTTTCGACGTTCGGACGACTTTGTGTTCGGACGATGGTGCGGAAGGACTCTGAAAACTCGCGGTACTTTGAAAATTTTTCGGACCGATTGGGGTTATTTGCGATTATCTCGAAAACCAGCGCGACGACCGGGGTCGAAATCTTAATATGAATTGATCGCAATGTCGGGACACGCAAGGATCAGTGGTCGTTTTCTACAATCGGACGACTTTGTGTTCGGACGATGGTGCGGAAGGACTCTGACAACACGCGGTACTTTGAAAATTTTGGGAGCGATTGTGGTCATTCGCGATTACCTCGAAAACCAGCGCGACGACCGGGGTCGAAACCTTTATATGAATTGATCGCAATGTCGCGACTCCCAAGGATCAGTGGTCGTTTTCGACGATCGGACGACTTTGTGTTCGGACGATGGAGCGGATGGACTCTGACAACTCGCGGTACTTTGAAAATTTTGGGAGTGATTGGGGTTATTCGCGATTATCTCGAAAAACAGCGCGACGACCGGGGTCGAAACCTTAATATGAATTGATCACAATGTCGCGACACGCAAGGATCAGTGGTCGTTTTCGACGTTCGGACGACTTTGTGTTCGGAAGATGGTGCTGAAGCACTCTGAAAACTCGCGGTACTTTGAAAATTTTGGGAGCGATTGGGTTTATTCGCGATTACCTCGAAAACCAGCGCGAGGGCCGGGGTCGAAACCTTAATATGAATTGATCGCAATGTCGCGACATGCAAGGATCAGTGGTCATTTTCGACGTTCGGACGACTTTGTGTTCGGAAGATGGTGCGGAAGCACTCTGAAAACTCGCGGTACTTTGAAAATTTTGGGAGCGATTGTGGTCATTCGCGATTATTTTGAAACTAGCGCGACGACCGGGGTCGAAACCTTAATATGAATTGATCGCAATGTCGCGACACGCAATGATCAGTGGTCGTTTTCGCCGTTCGGACGACTTTGTGTTCGGACGATGGTGCGGAAGAACTCTGAAAACTCGCGGTACTTTGAAAATTTAGGGAGCGATTGGGGTTATTCGCGATTATCTCGAAAACCAGCGCGAGGGACGGGGTCGAAACCTTAATATGAATTGATCGCAATGTCGCGAGTCGCGAGGTTCAGTGGTCGTTTTCGACGATCGGACGACTTTGTTTTCGGACGATGGAGCGGTAGCACTCTGAAAACTCGCGGTACTTTGAAAATTTTGGGAGCGATTGGGGTTATTCGCGATTATCTCGAAAACCAGCGCGAGGGACGGGGTCGAAACCTTAATATGAATTGATCGCAATGTCGCGACATGCAAGGATCAGTGGTCGTTTTCGACGTTTGGAGGACTTTGTGTTCGGAAGATGGTGCGGTAGCACTCTGAAAACTTGGGGTACTTTGAAAATTTTGGGAGCGATTGTGGTCATTCGCGATTACCTCGAAAATCAGCGCGACGACCGGGGTCGAAACCTTTATATGAATTGATCGCAATGTCGCGACTCCCAAGGATCAGTGGTCGTTTTCGACGATCGGACGACTTTGTGTTCGGACGATGGAGCGGATGGACTCTGACAACTCGCGGTACTTTGAAAATTTTGGGAGCGATTGGGTTTATTCGCGATTATCTCGAAAACCAGCGCGAGGGCCGGGGTCGAAACCTTAATATGAGTTGATCGCAATGTCGCGACATGCAAGGATCAGTGGTCGTTTTCGACGTTCGGACGACTTTGTGTTCGGAAGATGGTGCGGAAGCACTCTGAAAACTCGCGGTACTTTGAAAATTTTGGGAGCGATTGGGGTTATTCGCGATTATCTAGAAAACCAGCGCGAGGGACGTGGTCGAAACCTTAATATGAATTGATCGCAATGTCGCGACATGCAAGGTTCAGTGGTCGTTTTCGACGTTTGGACGACTTTGTGTTCGGAAGATTGTGCGGAAGGACTCTGAAAACTCGCGGTACTTTGAAAATTTTTCGGACCGATTGGGGTTATTTGCGATTATCTCGAAAACCAGCGCGACGACCGGGGTCGAAACCTTAATATGAATTGATCGCAATGTCGCGACACCCAATGATCAGTGGTCGTTGTCGAAGATCGGACGACTTTGTGTTCGGACGATGGTGCGAAAGGACTCTGACAACTCGCGGTACTTTGGAAATTTTGGGAGCGATTGGGGTCATTCGCGATTACCTCGAAAACCAGCGCGACGACCGGGGTCGAAACCTTAATATGAATTGATCGCAATGTAGCGACATGCAAGGATCAGTGGTCGTTTTCGACGTTCGGACGACTTTGTGTTCGGAAGATGGTGCGGAAGCACTCTGAAAACTCGCGGTACTTTGAAAATTTTGGGAGCGATTGGGGTTATTCGCGATTATCTCGAAAACCAGCGCGAGCGCCGGGGTCGAAACCTTAGTATGAATTGATCGCAATGTCACGACATGCAAGGATCAGTGGTCGTTTTCGACGTTCGGACGACTTTGTGTTCGGAAGATGGTGCGGTAGCACTCTGAAAACTTGGGGTACTTTGAAAATTTTGGGAGCGATTGTGGTCATTCGCGATTATTTTGAAACTAGCGCGACGACCGGGGTCGAAACCTTAATATGAATTGATCGCAATGTCGCGACACGCAATGATCAGTGGTCGTTTTCGACGTTCGGACGACTTTGTGTTCGAACGATGGTGCGGAAGGACTCTGAAAGCTCGCGGTACTTTGAAAATTTTGGGAGCGATTGCGGTTATTCGCGATTATCTCGAAAACCAGCGCGAGGGCCGGGGACGAAACCTTAATATGAATTGATCGCAATGTCGCGACACGCAAGGATCAGAGGTCGTTGTCGAAGATCGGACGACTTTGTGTTCGGAAGATTGTGCGGAAGGACTCTGACAACTCGCGGTACTTTGAAAATTTTGGGAGCGATTGTGGTCATTCGCGATTACCTCGAAAACCAGCGCGACGACCGGGGTCGAAACCTTTATATGAATTGATCGCAATGTCGCGACTCCCGAGGATCAGTGGTCGTTTTCGACGTTCGGACGACTTTGCGTTAGGAAGATAGTGCGGAAGCACTCTGAAAACTCGCGGTACTTTGAAAATTTAGGGAGCGATTGGGGTTATTCGCGATTATCTCGAAAACCAGCGCGAGGGCCGGGGTCGAAACCTTAATATGAATTGATCGCAATGTCGCGAGTCGCAAGGATCAGTGGTCGTTTTCGACGATCGGACGACTTTGTTTGCGGACGATGGAGCGGAAGCACTCTGAAAACTCGCGGTACTTTGAAAATTTTGGGAGCGATTGGGGTTATTCGCGATTATCTCGAAAACCAGCGCGAGGGCCGGGGTCGAAACCTTCGTATGAATTGATCACAATGTCACGACATGCAAGGATCAGTGGTCGTTTTCGACGTTCGGACGACTTTGTGTTCGGAAGATGGTGCGGTAGCACTCTGAAAACTTGGGGTACTTTGAAAATTTTGGGAGCGATTGTGGTCATTCGCGATTACCTCGAAAACCAGCGCGACGACCGGGGTCGAAACCTTTATATGAATTGATCGCAATGTCGCGACTCCCAAGGATCGGTGGTCGTTTTCAACGATCGGACGACTTTGTGTTCGGACGATGGTGCGGAAGGACTCTGACAACTCGCGGTACTTTGAAAATTTTCGGAGCGATTGGGGTTATTCGCGATTATTTTGAAACTAGCGCGACGGCCGGGGTCGAAACCTTAATATGAATTGATCGCAATGTCGCGACACGCAATGATCAGTGGCCGTTTTCGACGTTCGGACGACTTTGTGTTCGGACGATGGTGCGGAAGGACCCTGAAAACTCGCGGTACTTTGAAAATTTTTCGGACCGATTGGGGTTATTTGCGATTATCTCGAAAACCAGCGCGACGACCGGGGTCGAAATCTTAATATGAATTGATCGCAATGTCGGGACACGCAAGGATCAGTGGTCGTTTTCTACAATCGGACGACTTTGTGTTCGGACGATGGTGCGGAAGGACTCTGACAACACGCGGTACTTTGAAAATTTTGGGAGCGATTGTGGTCATTCGCGATTACCTCGAAAACCAGCGCGACGACCGGGGTCGAAACCTTTAAATGAATTGATCGCAATGTCGCGACTCCCAAGGATCAGTGGTCGTTTTCAACGATCGGACGACTTTGTGTTCGGAAGATGGTGCTGAAGCACTCTGAAAACTCGCGGTACTTTGAAAATTTTGGGAGCGATTGGGTTTATTCGCGATTATCTCGAAAACCAGCGCGAGGGCCGGGGTCGAAACCTTAATATGAGTTGATCGCAATGTCGCGACATGCAAGGATCAGTGGTCGTTTTCGACGTTCGGACGACTTTGTGTTCGGAAGATGGTGCGGAAGCACTCTGAAAACTTGGGGTACTTTGAAAATTTTGGGAGCGATTGTGGTCATTCGCGATTATTTTGAAACTAGCGCGACGACCGGGGTCGAAACCTTAATATGAATTGATCGCAATGTCGCGACGCGCAATGATCAGTGGTCGTTTTCGACGTTCGGACGACTTTGTGTTCGAACGATGGTGCGGAAGGACTCTGAAAGCTCGCGGTACTTTGAAAATTTTGGGAGCGATTGCGGTTATTCGCGATTATCTCGAAAACCAGCGCGAGGGCCGGGGTCGAAACCTTAATATGAATTGATCGCAATGTCGCGAGTCGCAAGGATCAGTGGTCGTTTTCGACGATCGGACGACTTTGTTTTCGGACGATGGAGCGGAAGCACTCTGAAAACTCGCGGTACTTTGAAAATTTTGAGAGCGATTGGGGTTATTCGCGATTATCTCGAAAACCAGCGCGACGACCGGGGTCTAAACCTTTATATGAATTGATCGCAATGTCGCGACTCCCAAGGATCAGTGGTCGTTTTCGACGATCGGACGACTTTGTGTTCGGACGATGGAGCGGATGGACTCTGACAACTCGCGATACTTTGAAAATTTTGGGAGTGATTGGGGTTATTCGCGATTATCTCGAAAATCAGCGCGACGACCGGGGTCGAAACCTTAATATGAATTGATCACAATGTCGCGACACGCAAGGATCAGTGGTCGTTTTCGACGTTCGGACGACTTTGCGTTCGGAAGATGGTGCGGAAGCACTCTGAAAAATCGCGGTACTTTGAAAATTTAGGGAGCGATTGGGGTTATTCGCGATTATCTCGAAAACCAGCGCGACGACCTGGGTCGAAACCTTAATATGAATTGATCGCAATGTCGCGACACGCAAGGATCAGTGGTCGTTTTCGACGTTCGGACGACTTTGTGTTCGAACGATGGTGCGGAAGGACTCTGAAAGCTCGCGGTACTGTGAAAATTTTGGGAGCGATTGCGGTTATTCGCGATTATCTCGAAACCCAGCGCGAGGGCCGGGGTCGAAACCTTAATATGAATTGATCGCAATGTCGCGACACGCAATGATCAGTGGTCGTTTTCGACGTTCGGACGACTTTGTGTTCGAACGATGGTGCGGAAGGACTCTGAAAGCTCGCGGTACTTTGAAACTTTTGGGAGCGATTGCGGTTATTCGCGATTATCTCGAAAACCAGCGCGACGACCGGGGTCTAAACCTTTATATGAATTGATCGCAATGTCGCGACTCCCAAGGATCAGTGGTCGTTTTCGACGATCGGACGACTTTGTGTTCGTACGATGGAGCGGAAGCACTCTGAAAAATCGCGGTACTTTGAAAATTTAGGGAGCGATTGGGGTTATTCGCGATTATCTCGAAAACCAGCGCGACGACCTGGGTCGAAACCTTAATATGAATTGATCGCAATGTCGCGACACGCAAGGATCAGTGGTCGTTTTCGACGTTCGGACGACTTTGTGTTCAGAAGATGGTGCTGAAGCACTCTGAAAACTCGCGGTTCTTTGAAAATTTTGGGAGCGATTGGGTTTATTCGCGATTATCTCGAAAACCAGCGCGAGGGCCGGGGTCGAAACCTTAATATGAATTGATCGCAATGTCGCGACATGCAAGGATCATTGGTCGTTTTCGACGTTCGGACGACTTTGTGTTCGGAAGATGGTGCGGAAGCACTCTGAAAACTTGGGGTACTTTGAAAATTTTGGGAGCGATTGTGGTCATTCGCGATTATTTTGAAACTAGCGCGACGACCGGGGTCGAAACCTTAATATGAATTGATCGCAATGACGCGACACGCAATGATCAGTGGTCGTTTTCGACGTTCGGACGACTTTGTGTTCGAACGATGGTGCGGAAGCACTCTGAAAACTCGCGGTACTTTGAAAATTTTGGGAGCGATTGGGGTTATTCGCGATTATCTCGAAAACCAGCGCGAGGGACGGGGTCGAAACCTTAATATGAATTGATCGCAATGTCGCGACATGCAAGGATCAGTGGTCGTTTTCGACGTTTGGACGACTTTGTGTTCGGAAGATGGTGCGGTAGCACTCTGAAAACTTGGGGTACTTTGAAAATTTTGGGAGCGATTGTGGTCATTCGCGATTATTTTGAAACTAGCGCGACGACCGGTGTCGAAACCTTAATATGAATTGATCGCAATGTCGCGACAGGCAATGATCAGTGGTCGTTTTCGACGTTCGGACGACTTTGTGTTCGAACGATGGTGCGGAAGGACTCTGAAAGCTCGCGGTACTTTGAAAATTTTGGGAGCGATTGCGGTTATTCGCGATTATCTCGAAAACCAGCGCGACGACCGGGGTCTAAACCTTTATATGAATTGATCGCAATGTCGCGACTCCCAAGGATCAGTGGTCGTTTTCGACGATCGGACGACTTTGTGTTCGGACGATGGAGCGGAAGCACTCTGAAAAATCGCGGTACTTTGAAAATTTAGGGAGCGATTGGGGTTATTCGCGATTATCTCGAAAACCAGCGCGACGACCTGGGTCGAAACCTTAATATGAATTGATCGCAATGTCGCGACACGCAAGGATCAGTGGTCGTTTTCGACGTTCGGACGACTTTGTGTTCAGAAGATGGTGCTGAAGCACTCTGAAAACTCGCGGTTCTTTGAAAATTTTGGGAGCGATTGGGTTTATTCGCGATTATCTCGAAAACCAGCGCGAGGGCCGGGGTCGAAACCTTAATATGAATTGATCGCAATGTCGCGACATGCAAGGATCATTGGTCGTTTTCGACGTTCGGACGACTTTGTGTTCGGAAGATGGTGCGGAAACACTCTGAAAACTTGGGGTACTTTGAAAATTTTGGGAGCGATTGTGGTCATTCGCGATTATTTTGAAACTAGCGCGACGACCGGGGTCGAAACCTTAATATGAATTGATCGCAATGACGCGACACGCAATGATCAGTGGTCGTTTTCAACGTTCGGACGACTTTGTGTTCGAACGATGGTGCGGAAGCACTCTGAAAACTCGCGGTACTTTGAAAATTTTGGGAGCGATTGGGGTTATTCGCGATTATCTCGAAAACCAGCGCGAGGGATGGGGTCGAAACCTTAATATGAATTGATCGCAATGTCGCGACATGCAAGGATCAGTGGTCGTTTTCGACGTTTGGACGACTTTGTGTTCGGAAGATGGTGCGGTAGCACTCTGAAAACTTGGGGTACTTTGAAAATTTTGGGAGCGATTGTGGTCATTCGCGATTATTTTGAAACTAGCGCGACGACCGGTGTCGAAACCTTAATATGAATTGATCGCAATGTCGCGACAGGCAATGATCAGTGGTCGTTTTCGACGTTCGGACGACTTTGTGTTCGAACGATGGTGCGGAAGGACTCTGAAAGCTCGCGGTACTGTGAAAATTTTGGGAGCGATTGCGGTTATTCGCGATTATCTCGAAAACCAGCGCGACGACCGGGGTCTAAACCTTTATATGAATTGATCGCAATGTCGCGACTCCCAAGGATCAGTGGTCGTTTTCGACGATCGGACGACTTTGTGTTCGGACGATGGAGCGGATGGACTCTGACAACTCGCGATACTTTGAAAATTTTGGGAGTGATTGGGGTTATTCGCGATTATCTCGAAAATCAGCGCGACGACCGGGGTCGAAACCTTAATATGAATTGATCACAATGTCGCGACACGCAAGGATCAGTGGTCGTTTTCGACGTTCGGACGACTTTGCGTTCGGAAGATGGTGCGGAAGCACTCTGAAAAATCGCGGTACTTTGAAAATTTAGGGAGCGATTGGGGTTATTCGCGATTATCTCGAAAACCAGCGCGACGACCTGGGTCGAAACCTTAATATGAATTGATCGCAATGTCGCGACACGCAAGGATCAGTGGTCGTTTTCGACGTTCGGACGACTTTGTGTTCGAACGATGGTGCGGAAGGACTCTGAAAGCTCGCGGTACTGTGAAAATTTTGGGAGCGATTGCGGTTATTCGCGATTATCTCGAAACCCAGCGCGAGGGCCGGGGTCGAAACCTTAATATGAATTGATCGCAATGTCGCGACACGCAATGATCAGTGGTCGTTTTCGACGTTCGGACGACTTTGTGTTCGAACGATGGTGCGGAAGGACTCTGAAAGCTCGCGGTACTTTGAAAATTTTGGGAGCGATTGCGGTTATTCGCGATTATCTCGAAAACCAGCGCGACGACCGGGGTCTAAACCTTTTATATGAATTGATCGCAATGTCGCGACTCCCAAGGATCAGTGGTCGTTTTCGACGATCGGACGACTTTGTGTTCGGACGATGGAGCGGAAGCACTCTGAAAAATCGCGGTACTTTGAAAATTTAGGGAGCGATTGGGGTTATTCGCGATTATCTCGAAAACCAGCGCGACGACCTGGGTCGAAACCTTAATATGAATTGATCGCAATGTCGCGACACGCAAGGATCAGTGGTCGTTTTCGACGTTCGGACGACTTTGTGTTCAGAAGATGGTGCTGAAGCACTCTGAAAACTCGCGGTTCTTTGAAAATTTTGGGAGCGATTGGGTTTATTCGCGATTATCTCGAAAACCAGCGCGAGGGCCGGGGTCGAAACCTTAATATGAATTGATCGCAATGTCGCGACATGCAAGGATCATTGGTCGTTTTCGACGTTCGGACGACTTTGTGTTCGGAAGATGGTGCGGAAGCACTCTGAAAACTTGGGGTACTTTGAAAATTTTGGGAGCGATTGTGGTCATTCGCGATTATTTTGAAACTAGCGCGACGACCGGGGTCGAAACCTTAATATGAATTGATCGCAATGACGCGACACGCAATGATCAGTGGTCGTTTTCGACGTTCGGACGACTTTGTGTTCGAACGATGGTGCGGAAGCACTCTGAAAACTCGCGGTACTTTGAAAATTTTGGGAGCGATTGGGGTTATTCGCGATTATCTCGAAAACCAGCGCGAGGGACGGGGTCGAAACCTTAATATGAATTGATCGCAATGTCGCGACATGCAAGGATCAGTGGTCGTTTTCGACGTTTGGACGACTTTGTGTTCGGAAGATGGTGCGGTAGCACTCTGAAAACTTGGGGTACTTTGAAAATTTTGGGAGCGATTGTGGTCATTCGCGATTATTTTGAAACTAGCGCGACGACCGGTGTCGAAACCTTAATATGAATTGATCGCAATGTCGCGACAGGCAATGATCAGTGGTCGTTTTCGACGTTCGGACGACTTTGTGTTCGAACGATGGTGCGGAAGGACTCTGAAAGCTCGCGGTACTTTGAAAATTTTGGGAGCGATTGCGGTTATTCGCGATTATCTCGAAAACCAGCGCGACGACCGGGGTCTAAACCTTTATATGAATTGATCGCAATGTCGCGACTCCCAAGGATCAGTGGTCGTTTTCGACGATCGGACGACTTTGTGTTCGGACGATGGAGCGGAAGCACTCTGAAAAATCGCGGTACTTTGAAAATTTAGGGAGCGATTGGGGTTATTCGCGATTATCTCGAAAACCAGCGCGACGACCTGGGTCGAAACCTTAATATGAATTGATCGCAATGTCGCGACACGCAAGGATCAGTGGTCGTTTTCGACGTTCGGACGACTTTGTGTTCAGAAGATGGTGCTGAAGCACTCTGAAAACTCGCGGTTCTTTGAAAATTTTGGGAGCGATTGGGTTTATTCGCGATTATCTCGAAAACCAGCGCGAGGGCCGGGGTCGAAACCTTAATATGAATTGATCGCAATGTCGCGACATGCAAGGATCATTGGTCGTTTTCGACGTTCGGACGACTTTGTGTTCGGAAGATGGTGCGGAAACACTCTGAAAACTTGGGGTACTTTGAAAATTTTGGGAGCGATTGTGGTCATTCGCGATTATTTTGAAACTAGCGCGACGACCGGGGTCGAAACCTTAATATGAATTGATCGCAATGACGCGACACGCAATGATCAGTGGTCGTTTTCAACGTTCGGACGACTTTGTGTTCGAACGATGGTGCGGAAGCACTCTGAAAACTCGCGGTACTTTGAAAATTTTGGGAGCGATTGGGGTTATTCGCGATTATCTCGAAAACCAGCGCGAGGGACGGGGTCGAAACCTTAATATGAATTGATCGCAATGTCGCGACATGCAAGGATCAGTGGTCGTTTTCGACGTTTGGACGACTTTGTGTTCGGAAGATGGTGCGGTAGCACTCTGAAAACTTGGGGTACTTTGAAAATTTTGGGAGCGATTGTGGTCATTCGCGATTATTTTGAAACTAGCGCGACGACCGGTGTCGAAACCTTAATATGAATTGATCGCAATGTCGCGACAGGCAATGATCAGTGGTCGTTTTCGACGTTCGGACGACTTTGTGTTCGAACGATGGTGCGGAAGGACTCTGAAAGCTCGCGGTACTGTGAAAATTTTGGGAGCGATTGCGGTTATTCGCGATTATCTCGAAAACCAGCGCGAGGGCCGGGGTCGAAACCTTAATATGAATTGATCGCAATGTCGCGACACGCAATGATCAGTGGTCGTTTTCGACGTTCGGACGACTTTGTGTTCGAACGATGGTGCGGAAGGACTCTGAAAGCTCGCGGTACTTTGAAAATTTTGGGAGCGATTGCGGTTATTCGCGATTATCTCGAAAACCAGCGCGAGGGCCGGGGTCGATACCTTAATATGAATTGATCGCAATGTCGCGACACGCAAGGATCAGAGGTCGTTGTCGAAGATCGGACGACTTTGTGTTCGGAAGATTGTGCGGAAGGACTCTGAAAACTCGCGGTACTTTGAAAATTTTTCGGACCGATTGGGGTTATTTGCGATTATCTCGAAAACCAGCGCGACGACCGGGGTCGAAACCTTAATATGAATTGATCGCAATGTCGCGACACGCAATGATCAGTGGTCGTTGTCGAAGATCGGACGACTTTGTGTTCGGACGATGGTGCGAAAGGACTCTGACAACTCGCGGTACTTTGGAAATTTTGGGAGCGATTGGGGTCATTCGCGATTACCTCGAAAACCAGCGCGACGACCGGGGTCGAAACCTTAATATGAATTGATCGCAATGTAGCGACATGCAAGGATCAGTGGTCGTTTTCGACGTTCGGACGACTTTGTGTTCGGAAGATGGTGCGGAAGCACTCTGAAAAATCGCGGTACTTTGAAAATTTAGGGAGCGATTGGGGTTATTCGCGATTATCTCGAAAACCAGCGCGACGACCTGGGTCGAAACCTTAATATGAATTGATCGCAATGTCGCGACACGCAAGGATCAGTGGTCGTTTTCGACGTTCGGACGACTTTGTGTTCAGAAGATGGTGCTGAAGCACTCTGAAAACTCGCGGTTCTTTGAAAATTTTGGGAGCGATTGGGTTTATTCGCGATTATCTCGAAAACCAGCGCGAGGGCCGGGGTCGAAACCTTAATATGAATTGATCGCAATGTCGCGACATGCAAGGATCAGTGGTCGTTTTCGACGTTCGGACGACTTTGTGTTCGGAAGATGGTGCGGAAGCACTCTGAAAACATGGGGTACTTTGAAAATTTTGGGAGCGATTGTGGTCATTCGCGATTATTTTGAAACTAGCGCGACGACCGGGGTCGAAACCTTAATATGAATTGATCGCAATGACGCGACACGCAATGATCAGTGGTCGTTTTCGACGTTCGGACGACTTTGTGTTCGAACGATGGTGCGGAAGGACTCTGAAAGCTCGCGGTACTTTGAAAATTTTGGGAGCGATTGCGGTTATTCGCGATTATCTCGAAAACCAGCGCGAGGGCCGGGGTCGAAACCTTAATATGAATTGATCGCAATGTCGCGACACGCAAGGATCAGCGGTCGTTGTCGAAGATCGGACGACTTTGTGTTCGGAAGATTGTGCGGAAGGACTCTGAAAACTCGCGGTACTTTGAAAATTTTTCGGACCGATTGGGGTTATTTGCGATTATCTCGAAAACCAACGCGACGACCGGGGTCGAATTCTTAATATGAATTGATCGCAATGTCGCGACTCCCAAGGATCAGTGGTCGTTTTCAACGATCGGACGACTTTGTGTTCGGACGATGGTGCGGAAGGACTCTGACAACTCGCGGTACTTTGAAAATTTTCGGAGCGATTGGGGTTATTCGCGATTATTTTGAAACTAGCGCGACGGACGGGGTCGAAACCTTAATATGAATTGATCGCAATGTCGCGACACGCAATGATCAGTGGTCGTTTTCGACGTTCGGAGGACTTTGTGTTCGGACGATGGTGCGGAAGGACTCTGAAAACTCGTGGTACTTTGAAAATTTTTCGGACCGATTGGGGTTATTTGCGATTATCTCGTAAACCAGCGCGACGACCGGGGTCGAAATCTTAATATGAATTGATCGCAATGTCGGGACACGCAAGGATCAGTGGTCGTTTTCTACAATCGGACGACTTTGTGTTCGGACGATGGTGCGGAAGGACTCTGACAACTCGCGGTACTTTGAAAATTTTGGGAGCGATTGTGGTCATTCGCGATTACCTCGAAAACCAGCGCGACGACCGGGGTCGAAACCTTTATATGAATTGATCGCAATGTCGCGACTCCCAAGGATCAGTGGTCGTTTTCGACGTTCGGACGACTTTGCGTTCGGAAGATGGTGCGGAAGCACTCTGAAAACTCGCGGTACTTTGAAAATTTAGGGAGCGATTGGGGTTATTCCCGATTATCTCGAAAACCAGCGCGAGGGCCGGGGTCGAAACCTTAATATGAATTGATCGCAATGTCGCGAGTCGCAAGGATCAGTGGTCGTTTTCGACGATCGGACGACTTTGTGTTCGGAAGATGGTGCTGAAGAACTCTGAAAACTCGCGGTACTTTGAAAATTTTGGGAGCGATTGGGTTTATTCGCGATTATCTCGAAAACCAGCGCGAGGGCCGGGGTCGAAACCTTAATATGAATTGATCGCAATGTCGCGACTCCCAAGGATCAGCGGTCGTTTTCGACGATCGGACGACTTTGTGTTCGGACGATGGAGCGGATGGACGCTGACAACTCGCGGTACTATGAAAATTTTGGGAGTGATTGGGGTTATTCGCGATTATCTCGAAAATCAGCGCGACGACCGGGGTCGAAACCTTAATATGAATTGATCACAATGTCGCGACACGCAAGGATCAGTGGTCGTTTTCGACGTTCGGACGACTTTGCGTTCGGAAGATGGTGCGGAAGCACTCTGAAAAATCGCGGTACTTTGAAAATTTAGGGAGCGATTGGGGTTATTCGCGATAATCTCGAAAACCAGCGCGAGGGCCGGGGTCGAAACCTTAATATGAATTGATCGCTATGTCGCGACACGCAAGGATCAGTGGTCGTTTTCGACGTTCGGACGACTTTGTGTTCGGAAGATGGTGCGAAAGGTCTCTGAAAACTCGCGGTACTTTGAAAATTTAGGGAGCGATTGGGGTTATTCGCGATTATCTCGAAAACCAGCGCGAGGGCCGGGGTCGAAACCTTAATATGAATTGATCGCAATGTCGCGAGTCGCAAGGATCAGTGGTTGTTTTCGACGATCGGACGACTTTGTTTTCGGACGATGGAGCGGAAGCACTCTGAAAACTCGAGGTACTTTGAAAATTTTGAGAGCGATTGGGGTTATTCGCGATTATCTCGAAAACCAGCGCGACGACCGGGGTCTAAACCTTTATATGAATTAATCGCAATGTCGCGACTCCCAAGGATCAGTGGTCGTTTTCGACGATCGGACGACTTTGTGTTCGGACGATGGAGCGGATGGACTCTGACAACTCGCGGTACTTTGAAAATTTTGGGAGTGATTGGGGTTATTCGCGATTATCTCGAAAATCAGCGCGACGACCGGGGTCGAAACCTTAATATGAATTGATCACAATGTCGCGACACGCAAGGATCAGTGGTCGTTTTCGACGTTCGGACGACTTTGCGTTCGGAAGATGGTGCGGAAGCACTCTGAAAAATCGCGGTACTTTGAAAATTTAGGGAGCGATTGGGGTTATTCGCGATTATCTCGAAAACCAGCGCGACGACCGGGGTCGAAACCTTAATATGAATTGATCGCAATGTCGCGACACGCAAGGATCAGTGGTCGTTTTCGACGTTCGGACGACTTTGTGTTCGGAAGATGGTGCGGAAGCACTCTGAAAACTTGGGGTACTTTGAAAATTTTGGGAGCGATTGTGGTCATTCGCGATTATTTTGAAACTAGCGCGACGACCGGGGTCGAAACCTTAATATGAATTGATCGCAATGACGCGACACGCAATGATCAGTGGTCGTTTTCGACGTTCGGACGACTTTGTGTTCGAACGATGGTGCGGAAGGACTCTGAAAGCTCGCGGTACATTGAAAATTTTGGGAGCGATTGCGGTTATTCGCGATTATCTCGAAAACCAGCGCGAGGGCCGGGGTCGAAACCTTAATATGAATTGATCGCAATGTCGCGACACGCAAGGATCAGCGGTCGTTGTCGAAGATCGGACGACTTTGTGTTCGGACGATGGTGCGAAAGGACTCTGAAAACTCGCGGTACATTGAAAATTTTGGGAGCGATTGGGGTTATTCGCGATTATCTCGAAAACCAGCGCGACGACCGGGGTCGAAACTTTAATATGAATTGATCGCAATGTCGCGGCACGCAAGGATCAGTGGTCGTTTTCGACGTTCGGACGACTTTGTGTTCGGAAGATGGTGCTGAAGCACTCTGAAAACTCGCGGTACTTTGAAAATTTTGGGAGCGATTGGGGTTATTCGCGATAATCTCGAAAACCTGCGCGAGGGCCGGGGTCGAAACCTTAATATGAATTGATCGCTATGTCGCGACACGCAAGGATCAGTGGTCGTTTTCGACGTTCGGACGACTTTGCGTTCGGAAGATGGTGCGGAAGCACTCTAAAAACTCGCGGTACTTTGACAATTTAGGCAGCGGTTGGGGTTATTCGCGATTACCTCGAAAACCAGCGCGACGACCGGGGTCGAAACCTTTATATGAATTGATCGCAATGTCGCGACTCCCAAGGATCAGTGGTCGTTTTCAACGATCGGACGACTTTGTGTTCGGACGATGGTGCGGAAGGACTCTGACAACTCGCGGTACTTTGAAAATTTTCGGAGCGATTGGGGTTATTCGCGATTATTTTGAAACTAGCGCGACGGCCGGGGTCGAAAACTTAATATGAATTGATCGCAATGTCGCGACACGCAATGATCAGTGGTCGTTGTCGAAGATCGGACGACTTTGTGTTCGGACGATGGTGCGAAAGGACTCTGACAACTCGCGGTACTTTGAAAATTTTGGGAGCGATTGGGGTCATTCGCGATTACCTCGAAAACCAGCGCGACGACCGGGGTCGAAACCTTAATATGAATTGATCGCAATGTCGCGACACGCAAGGATCAGTGGTCGTTTTCGACGTTCGGACGACTTTGTGTTCGGAAGATGGTGCGGAAGCACTCTGAAAACTTGGGGTACTTTGAAAATTTTGGTAGCGATTGTGGTCATTCGCGATTATTTTGAAACTAGCTCGACGACCGGGGTCGAAACCTTAATATGAATTGATCGCAATGTCGCGACACGCAATGATCAGTGGTCGTGTTCGACGTTCGGACGACTTTGTGTTCGAACGATGGTGCGAAAGGACTCTGAAAGCTCGCGGTACATTGAAAATTTTGGGAGCGATTGCGGTTATTCGCGATTATCTCGAAAACCAGCGCGAGGGCCGGGGTCGAAACCTTAATATGAATTGATCGCAATGTCGCGACACGCAAGGATCAGCGGTCGTTGTCGAAGATCGGACGACTTTGTGTTCGGAAGATTGTGCGGAAGGACTCTGAAAACTCGCGGTACTTTGAAAATTTTTCGGACCGATTGGGGTTATTTGCGATTATCTCGAAAACCAGCGCGACGACCGGGGTCTAAACCTTTATATGAATTGATCGCAATGTCGGGACACGCAAGGATCAGCGGTCGTTTTCGACGATCGGACGACTTTGTGTTCGGAAGATGGTGCTGAAGCACTCTGAAGACTCGCGGTACTTTGAAAATTTTGGGAGCGATTGGGTTTATTCGCGATTATATCGAAAACCAGCGCGAGGGCCGGGGTCGAAACCTTAATATGAATTGATCGCAATGTCGCGACATGCAAGGATCAGTGGTCGTTTTCGACGTTCGGACGACTTTGTGTTCGGAAGATGGTGCGGAAGCACTCTGAAAACTTGGGGTACTTTGAAAATTTTGGGAGCGATTGTGGTCATTCGCGATTATTTTGAAACTAGCGCGACGACCGGGGTCGAAACCTTAATATGAATTGATCGCAATGTCGCGACACGCAATGATCAGTGGTCGTTTTCGACGTTCGGACGACTTTGTGTTCGAACGATGGTGCGGAAGGACTCTGAAAGCTCGCGGTACTTTTAAAATTTTGGGAGCGATTGCGGTTATTCGCGATTATCTCGAAAACCAGCGCGAGGGCCGGGGTCGAAACCTTAATATGAATTGATCGCAATGTCGCTACACGCAAGGATCAGCGGTCGTTGTCGAAGATCGGTCGACTTTGTGTTCGGAAGATTGTGCGGAAGGACTCTGAAAACTCGCGGTACTTTGAAAATTTTTCGGACCGATTGGGGTTATTTGCGATTATCTCGAAAACCAGCGCGACGACGGGGGTCGAATTCTTAATATGAATTGATCGCAATGTCGCGACTCCCAAGGATCAGTGGTCGTTTTCAACGATCGGACGACTTTGTGTTCGGACGATGGTGCGGAAGGACTCTGACAACTCGCGGTACTTTGAAAATTTTGGGAGCGATTGTGGTCATTCGCGATTACCACGAAAACCAGCGCGACGACCGGGGTCGAAACCTTTATATGAATTGATCGCAATGTCCCGACTCCCAAGGATCAGTGGTCGTTTTCGACGATCGGACGACTTTGTGTTCGGACGATGGTGCGGAAGGACTCTGACAACTCGCGGTACTTTGAAAATTTTGGGAGCGATTGTGGTCATTCGCGATTACCACGAAAACCAGCGCGACGACCGGGGTCGAAACCTTTATATGAATTGATCGCAATGTCCCGACTCCCAAGGATCAGTGGTCGTTTTCGACGATCGGACGACTTTGTGTTCGGAAGATGGTGCGGTAGCACTCTGAAAACTTGGGGTACTTTGAAAATTTTGGGAGCGATTGTGGTCATTCGCGATTATTTTGAAACTAGCGCGACGACCGGGGTCGAAACCTTAATATGAATTGATCGCAATGTCGCGACACGCAATGATCAGTGGTCGTTTTCGACGTTCGGACGACTTTGTGTTCGAACGATGGTGCGGAAGGACTCTGAAAGCTCGCGGTACTTTGAAAATTTTGGGAGCGATTGCGGTTATTCGCGATTATCTCGAAAACCAGCGCGAGGGCCGGGGACGAAACCTTAATATGAATTGATCGCAATGTCGCGACACGCAAGGATCAGAGGTCGTTGTCGAAGATCGGACGACTTTGTGTTCGGAAGATTGTGCGGAAGGACTCTGACAACTCGCGGTACTTTGAAAATTTTGGGAGCGATTGTGGTCATTCGCGATTACCTCGAAAACCAGCGCGACGACCGGGGTCGAAACCTTTATATGAATTGATCGCAATGTCGCGACTCCCGAGGATCAGTGGTCGTTTTCGACGTTCGGACGACTTTGCGTTAGGAAGATAGTGCGGAAGCACTCTGAAAACTCGCGGTACTTTGAAAATTTAGGGAGCGATTGGGGTTATTCGCGATTATCTCGAAAACCAGCGCGAGGGCCGGGGTCGAAACCTTAATATGAATTGATCGCAATGTCGCGAGTCGCAAGGATCAGTGGTCGTTTTCGACGATCGGACGACTTTGTTTGCGGACGATGGAGCGGAAGCACTCTGAAAACTCGCGGTACTTTGAAAATTTTGGGAGCGATTGGGGTTATTCGCGATTATCTCGAAAACCAGCGCGAGGGCCGGGGTCGAAACCTTAGTATGAATTGATCACAATGTCACGACATGCAAGGATCAGTGGTCGTTTTCGACGTTCGGACGACTTTGTGTTCGGAAGATGGTGCGGTAGCACTCTGAAAACTTGGGGTACTTTGAAAATTTTGGGAGCGATTGTGGTCATTCGCGATTACCTCGAAAACCAGCGCGACGACCGGGGTCGAAACCTTTATATGAATTGATCGCAATGTCGCGACTCCCAAGGATCGGTGGTCGTTTTCAACGATCGGACGACTTTGTGTTCGGACGATGGTGCGGAAGGACTCTGACAACTCGCGGTACTTTGAAAATTTTCGGAGCGATTGGGGTTATTCGCGATTATTTTGAAACTAGCGCGACGGCCGGGGTCGAAACCTTAATATGAATTGATCGCAATGTCGCGACACGCAATGATCAGTGGCCGTTTTCGACGTTCGGACGACTTTGTGTTCGGACGATGGTGCGGAAGGACCCTGAAAACTCGCGGTACTTTGAAAATTTTTCGGACCGATTGGGGTTATTTGCGATTATCTCGAAAACCAGCGCGACGACCGGGGTCGAAATCTTAATATGAATTGATCGCAATGTCGGGACACGCAAGGATCAGTGGTCGTTTTCGACGTTCGGACGACTTTGTGTTCGGAAGATGGAGCGGAAGCACTCTGAAAACTTGGGGTACTTTGAAAATTTTGGGAGCGATTGTGGTCATTCGCGATTATCTCGAAAACCAGCGCGACGACCGGGGTCTAAACCTTTATATGAATTGATCGCAATGTCGCGACTCCCAAGGATCAGTGGTCGTTTTCGACGATCGGACGACTTTGTGTTCGGACGATGGAGCGGATGGACTCTGACAACTCGCGATACTTTGAAAATTTTGGGAGTGATTGGGGTTATTCGCGATTATCTCGAAAATCAGCGCGACGACCGGGGTCGAAACCTTAATATGAATTGATCACAATGTCGCGACACGCAAGGATCAGTGGTCGTTTTCGACGTTCGGACGACTTTGCGTTCGGAAGATGGTGCGGAAGCACTCTGAAAAATCGCGGTACTTTGAAAATTTAGGGAGCGATTGGGGTTATTCGCGATTATCTCGAAAACCAGCGCGACGACCTGGGTCGAAACCTTAATATGAATTGATCGCAATGTCGCGACACGCAAGGATCAGCGGTCGTTGTCGAAGATCGGTCGACTTTGTGTTCGGAAGATTGTGCGGAAGGACTCTGAAAACTCGCGGTACTTTGAAAATTTTTCGGACCGATTGGGGTTATTTGCGATTATCTCGAAAACCAGCGCGACGACGGGGGTCGAATTCTTAATATGAATTGATCGCAATGTCGCGACTCCCAAGGATCAGTGGTCGTTTTCAACGATCGGACGACTTTGTGTTCGGACGATGGTGCGGAAGGACTCTGACAACTCGCGGTACTTTGAAAATTTTGGGAGCGATTGTGGTCATTCGCGATTACCACGAAAACCAGCGCGACGACCGGGGTCGAAACCTTTATATGAATTGATCGCAATGTCCCGACTCCCAAGGATCAGTGGTCGTTTTCGACGATCGGACGACTTTGTGTTCGGACGATGGTGCGGAAGGACTCTGACAACTCGCGGTACTTTGAAAATTTTGGGAGCGATTGTGGTCATTCGCGATTACCACGAAAACCAGCGCGACGACCGGGGTCGAAACCTTTATATGAATTGATCGCAATGTCCCGACTCCCAAGGATCAGTGGTCGTTTTCGACGATCGGACGACTTTGTGTTCGGAAGATGGTGCGGTAGCACTCTGAAAACTTGGGGTACTTTGAAAATTTTGGGAGCGATTGTGGTCATTCGCGATTATTTTGAAACTAGCGCGACGACCGGGGTCGAAACCTTAATATGAATTGATCGCAATGTCGCGACACGCAATGATCAGTGGTCGTTTTCGACGTTCGGACGACTTTGTGTTCGAACGATGGTGCGGAAGGACTCTGAAAGCTCGCGGTACTTTGAAAATTTTGGGAGCGATTGCGGTTATTCGCGATTATCTCGAAAACCAGCGCGAGGGCCGGGGACGAAACCTTAATATGAATTGATCGCAATGTCGCGACACGCAAGGATCAGAGGTCGTTGTCGAAGATCGGACGACTTTGTGTTCGGAAGATTGTGCGGAAGGACTCTGACAACTCGCGGTACTTTGAAAATTTTGGGAGCGATTGTGGTCATTCGCGATTACCTCGAAAACCAGCGCGACGACCGGGGTCGAAACCTTTATATGAATTGATCGCAATGTCGCGACTCCCGAGGATCAGTGGTCGTTTTCGACGTTCGGACGACTTTGCGTTAGGAAGATAGTGCGGAAGCACTCTGAAAACTCGCGGTACTTTGAAAATTTAGGGAGCGATTGGGGTTATTCGCGATTATCTCGAAAACCAGCGCGAGGGCCGGGGTCGAAACCTTAATATGAATTGATCGCAATGTCGCGAGTCGCAAGGATCAGTGGTCGTTTTCGACGATCGGACGACTTTGTTTGCGGACGATGGAGCGGAAGCACTCTGAAAACTCGCGGTACTTTGAAAATTTTGGGAGCGATTGGGGTTATTCGCGATTATCTCGAAAACCAGCGCGAGGGCCGGGGTCGAAACCTTAGTATGAATTGATCACAATGTCACGACATGCAAGGATCAGTGGTCGTTTTCGACGTTCGGACGACTTTGTGTTCGGAAGATGGTGCGGTAGCACTCTGAAAACTTGGGGTACTTTGAAAATTTTGGGAGCGATTGTGGTCATTCGCGATTACCTCGAAAACCAGCGCGACGACCGGGGTCGAAACCTTTATATGAATTGATCGCAATGTCGCGACTCCCAAGGATCGGTGGTCGTTTTCAACGATCGGACGACTTTGTGTTCGGACGATGGTGCGGAAGGACTCTGACAACTCGCGGTACTTTGAAAATTTTCGGAGCGATTGGGGTTATTCGCGATTATTTTGAAACTAGCGCGACGGCCGGGGTCGAAACCTTAATATGAATTGATCGCAATGTCGCGACACGCAATGATCAGTGGCCGTTTTCGACGTTCGGACGACTTTGTGTTCGGACGATGGTGCGGAAGGACCCTGAAAACTCGCGGTACTTTGAAAATTTTTCGGACCGATTGGGGTTATTTGCGATTATCTCGAAAACCAGCGCGACGACCGGGGTCGAAATCTTAATATGAATTGATCGCAATGTCGGGACACGCAAGGATCAGTGGTCGTTTTCGACGTTCGGACGACTTTGTGTTCGGAAGATGGAGCGGAAGCACTCTGAAAACTTGGGGTACTTTGAAAATTTTGGGAGCGATTGTGGTCATTCGCGATTATCTCGAAAACCAGCGCGACGACCGGGGTCTAAACCTTTATATGAATTGATCGCAATGTCGCGACTCCCAAGGATCAGTGGTCGTTTTCGACGATCGGACGACTTTGTGTTCGGACGATGGAGCGGATGGACTCTGACAACTCGCGATACTTTGAAAATTTTGGGAGTGATTGGGGTTATTCGCGATTATCTCGAAAATCAGCGCGACGACCGGGGTCGAAACCTTAATATGAATTGATCACAATGTCGCGACACGCAAGGATCAGTGGTCGTTTTCGACGTTCGGACGACTTTGCGTTCGGAAGATGGTGCGGAAGCACTCTGAAAAATCGCGGTACTTTGAAAATTTAGGGAGCGATTGGGGTTATTCGCGATTATCTCGAAAACCAGCGCGACGACCTGGGTCGAAACCTTAATATGAATTGATCGCAATGTCGCGACACGCAAGGATCAGTGGTCGTTTTCGACGTTCGGACGACTTTGTGTTCGAACGATGGTGCGGAAGGACTCTGAAAGCTCGCGGTACTGTGAAAATTTTGGGAGCGATTGCGGTTATTCGCGATTATCTCGAAACCCAGCGCGAGGGCCGGGGTCGAAACCTTAATATGAATTGATCGCAATGTCGCGACACGCAATGATCAGTGGTCGTTTTCGACGTTCGGACGACTTTGTGTTCGAACGATGGTGCGGAAGGACTCTGAAAGCTCGCGGTACATTGAAAATTTTGGGAGCGATTGCGGTTATTCGCGATTATCTCGAAAACCAGCGCGAGGGCCGGGGTCGAAACCTTAATATGAATTGATCGCAATGTCGCGACACGCAAGGATCAGCGGTCGTTGTCGAAGATCGGACGACTTTGTGTTCGGACGATGGTGCGAAAGGACTCTGAAAACTCGCGGTACATTGAAAATTTTGGGAGCGATTGGGGTTATTCGCGATTATCTCGAAAACCAGCGCGACGACCGGGGTCGAAACTTTAATATGAATTGATCGCAATGTCGCGGCACGCAAGGATCAGTGGTCGTTTTCGACGTTCGGACGACTTTGTGTTCGGAAGATGGTGCTGAAGCACTCTGAAAACTCGCGGTACTTTGAAAATTTTGGGAGCGATTGGGGTTATTCGCGATAATCTCGAAAACCTGCGCGAGGGCCGGGGTCGAAACCTTAATATGAATTGATCGCTATGTCGCGACACGCAAGGATCAGTGGTCGTTTTCGACGTTCGGACGACTTTGCGTTCGGAAGATGGTGCGGAAGCACTCTAAAAACTCGCGGTACTTTGACAATTTAGGCAGCGGTTGGGGTTATTCGCGATTACCTCGAAAACCAGCGCGACGACCGGGGTCGAAACCTTTATATGAATTGATCGCAATGTCGCGACTCCCAAGGATCAGTGGTCGTTTTCAACGATCGGACGACTTTGTGTTCGGACGATGGTGCGGAAGGACTCTGACAACTCGCGGTACTTTGAAAATTTTCGGAGCGATTGGGGTTATTCGCGATTATTTTGAAACTAGCGCGACGGCCGGGGTCGAAAACTTAATATGAATTGATCGCAATGTCGCGACACGCAATGATCAGTGGTCGTTGTCGAAGATCGGACGACTTTGTGTTCGGACGATGGTGCGAAAGGACTCTGACAACTCGCGGTACTTTGAAAATTTTGGGAGCGATTGGGGTCATTCGCGATTACCTCGAAAACCAGCGCGACGACCGGGGTCGAAACCTTAATATGAATTGATCGCAATGTCGCGACACGCAAGGATCAGTGGTCGTTTTCGACGTTCGGACGACTTTGTGTTCGGAAGATGGTGCGGAAGCACTCTGAAAACTTGGGGTACTTTGAAAATTTTGGTAGTGTTGTGCTGAGGCGCCTGGGGGTCGAGATTCTGGGTACGAATCTCGGGGTGCTCCTGGGCGTCCTTCGCGATCGTCGTCCGCGGGCTCCGAAGGTTCGGGTGATTATGCCGGGACGGAAGGATTCGGTTTAGAACCCGGAGGTAGGAGATCGTTGCAGGTCGAGGAGTTGGAACTCACCGTAAGGTTTAACAAGTTTATTTGATCCCGATCTGGGTGACAATTACACTGTGCCTAGTTTGGCATGAGTCTTGAAAAGTCGGGTCTTGATCCCGTGACAATTTGGTATCAAGTCTGAGCTCGCATTGCTCGTGCATTATTCTTATAAGGTGGTCGGGGCGAAGCGGGGGCCATCGTGGTCTCCGCCTTTGGCCTACTTTTGGGTGTTTCGCCATGTGCTGACGGGTCTTGGTGCGCTTCCGAGATCCCTTACGCGGTTGTGCCGAATTCCGGCCGCTCGATTGGGACAATCGGAATGTGGGTGGTGTCGACATGCTTAGGTGTCGGTCCGGGCACAACATCCCCCCCCCCTTACGGGAAGGGTGCTTAGGGGAATTTTTTGTTCCTACCGGTTTACAAAATTTCCCGGTACCCTAAATCGTCAAGGCTTCGCTGTATTCGCTGTCCTCGACTGGTGTCCTGGACTTTTTCGCTTTTGGTGGTGTAGGGATCTGTATTTTGTGGCGCAGTTGATAATCGCGTGTTAACAAATATATGATTAATATACTAAGTATTACTAGTACAATAGTTGTTGTCGTTGGGTGCACGATTTGCCAGGTCGCTAGTCCTGGTGGCGAGTTGTTTTTTTTCTAAATCGCTTTCTACTTGATTAAGTTGGTCATATAGTGCTGAAAATTCAGATGGATTTTTTAGGAGTTTATCTAGCTGGAACCGTGATAGAGGTTGCGCTGGTTCGCCCCTTTGTGTCGCATTTAATGCTGATATTATGTCGTACCGTGGTGCCGTTGGCACTTTGAAATCTTGACTATATGTTGTTCGACGCTTTTTTAATACTACGTCTCTACTTCGAATATTACAATTTCCCGTGATTTTGAGGATCCCTGTCCTATCTATATCGACGTGCTCAGGTTGTCGTTCATCACACTGTATGGTCAGTGTTTCGGGCTGATGCGTCGCGAAAATCCATGTGTCTGCGTGTGAGGTGCCTATCCACATTGTATGGTTTGCCGCAATGTACTTTATTTCGCAATTTCTTGGGGACTTATCCGCGGGTTGCAGCCATAGGCTTGCTTCGCACTCGAGATCATTGTTTACGTTATGTGCTAGCATCGGTTGTTCGCAGTAGTATTGCGCGGCTACTTGTTTACATCCCCTTAGCTCGTCTTGCTCGGTGAGCACATATTGATTACTACTTGCATCAATGACGAGTATCGGCGTTCTTATTATTAACACCGCGTATGAGTTCCCGTGAACGTGGATTGGGGCTGGCAATGCCTCGATCACTGTGAACGTTTGTGAGGAAATGAGGGGGACGGTTATTACTGCGATCAGCGTAGTCCTATCGAAATACGCGGTGATCGATGACAATTTTTCGATCACGTTAGTATTTTCTAGGCTGGGTGCTATTGGGAACGCGAGTCCATTCGGGAGATGCTGTACCGCGGTTTGTAGTAACCTAATAATTTGCGCGCTCGATAGTACGTTTGTGTTGATGATTCCTCCTTTGAGGCCGGTGTAGTATTGCAACACATCGTCCACGTCCTGAGTCAGGTCGGTCAGTAGGGCATTTAATGTAATGAAATGATCTACTAAGTCAGCTCTTCGCGTTTGCTGTAGTGAGCTCGTTTCAATTTGTGTACGTAGTAGTCTCGTCTGTTTTGCTAATGTTTCTTCGTTACGCTGTATTGTTTTTTCCGCGTTATGTAAGTGATGTAGTGTGTTATTTGTTATTTGGACTTGTTTTTTCATAGCAGTTATTAATGTATTTTGTGTACCGTCTAATTGCGATAAGTGATTGTTAATCTGTTCGGCGTCGTCGGCGTCCATAGTCCCGAATATGGTTTTGGCTAGGGCCCCTATTCCGTTGATTAACCCTCGTCGCTTATTTGGTACGTAAGTCGGCATTTCTGCTACTTGGTCTACTCTTTTATATAGTTTTTCTGCTCTTCTGAGTAGAGGGTCTAAGTGTTCCCCGCAACTAGGTTGTATCGCGATTTCGTTCCCACAACGACGTTGCAACTGGTTTATGTAAGAGGCCAGCTGCCGGTTTCTTTCGAGGAGGGTGTCCGTTTTTAAATGGGTTACGATCTTCCATGAATCGGTTACCATGTGCAGTTCTCCAAGGTGAGTAAAGTGGATTCCTGCTTTATGCTTGATCGGTGATATTGTATATGAGGTCTGGCTGCCAGTTGGCGCTGCTTCGATTAGGCCTCTCGCCAGGGCGGTCATCCTGGAACAATATCCCCTCTTATTTCGCCTAATTCGCGCCTACTATATATATCCGTTCGGTCGCGAATTTTTTTCTTATTATAATCGTATTTCAAGATGTACTCCGAAAATCTTCGTGCGGTAAGTACCTCTACCTTAAGTTCTTTCGTTCTTAATAAAGCACTACTTTCGCGAATAGTGTTCCCGCGAGTGGATGGGATTTGATCCGTGTTAAGTAAACTTGGTCACACATTAATTATCATTTCTCCCATTGTTTTGTTAGATGTTTGCCGAGCGCCGTATTGTTGGGTATGTCTCGATCGACGAAATGCGTTCCCTCCGGCGTGAGCGACGGTTACATAGGTACCACCTGGAGACCCTTTGGGAGGAAGGGTACCCGTCGTGGGCACGTACTCTGGACACGTTCGGGCTACGTCGCCTGTTTGGGCTCCCCCGTATGGATGAGGAGGTAAGTGGCTGTTTCTTTTTAGCATTTTCTCCTCTCCTTTTTGGGTACGTTTGGCCTCTAAAATGTTGTGTCTTTCTGTTTATAGGGTGAAGATTGGGGCCAGTATGACCTATGAGGCTGGGCTTCCCTTCCCTTTTTTTTGTCAGTGGTGTTTATTATTTTTTGAATATATCGAATTTTACCTATTTAATGTGTTTTCCCAATTACTTTCCTTTTGTGTTTATCTGCGTCCTATTCCTACTTATCGTATTTAGATTTGATATCGCGTTTCATTTTTTCCGAGGCATTTTGTTGTCTTTACTATTCGATGAAGTGTTTAAGTCTATTCGCGTGAGTACGTAGGGTTTTCCGTCCTTTTTTAACGGTCACGTTGACTTTTGAGTTTTTTTCTATGATTACGTAGGGGCCTACCCATTTATTATCTAGTTTTTTCGATCTTCCCCGACGTACTGATTCATCGAATAGCCAAACCTTATCGCCTACTTTGAATTCTATCTCGCGCGCTTTTTTGTCGTATCCCTTTTTGGCCCTTTTCTTTGCTTCTTGGAGTTGTTCTCTAGCTGTTTCATTTGTTGTCCTGATACGTTCTCTTGTTTGTTGCGCGTAATCTTCGTAGTTATATGTTAGTTTAGGCGGACTTTTTAACGCGGTTGGTATTGATGCTATCCTTCCATAGACTAGTTCGTATGGCGTGAACCCTGTTGCCGTATGTGGGGTTGTATTATATGTAAACATAGCATAGGGTAGCCATCTATCCCAGTCGGATTGGTCGTTGTCTATGTAGTGTCGCAAATATTCTACTAGGGTTTTATGTGACCTTTCTAATGCTCCGTTCGATTCTGGGTGGTAAGCGGTTGTCTGTATCTTCGTAATTCGAAAAAGTTTGCATATGTTTTTGAACATTTCGCTTAGAAAATTTCTCCCTTGGTCTGTTAGGATCTTTTCGGGTATACCGTATTCGCAGATGACTTTCTCGACTACTGCTTCCGCTATCGTGGCTGATTCCTGGTTTGGCAGGGGGATCGCCTTGCTAAATTTTGTGAGGAGGTCCTGGAAAGTTAGTATGTAGATGTTCCCTTGATTGCTCTCCGGCAGGGGCCCTACTACGTCTAGCGCTACTTTTTCAAAGGGTTCCTTTGGTGTATCGGTGATCTCCATTGGAGCCTTAGTTTTCCTTCCTAATTTATTCTTTTGGCAGGTGCTACATTTTCGTATATATTCCTCGATATCTTTGTTCATTCCCTCCCAGCTGTATTTCTGTTTTATTCTGGTTGTGGTCCTTTTGACGCCTTGATGCCCTCCTATGGGCGTGTGGTGGTATTCGAAAAGAATTTGCTGTTTTGTTTCTTCGTCGTGGACGTTGGTTGTCCTTGTTTCTTTTTCCTCGTTTTCCAACGCGTGCACATTCCTACTTAACGCGTCTGCGTTCGTATTGTTCTTCCCTGCCTTATGTACGATTTCAAGGTCGTATTCGGCTAGTAGGATTCTCCATCTTATTAATCTAGATCCTGGATCCTGTACCCTAAATAGCCATGTAAGTGCTTTGTGGTCCGTAACTACTTTGAATGAGGTACCGTAGACGTATGGTCGGAAGTGTTTAACTGCCCAGACAATAGCTAGCAGTTCCTTTTCCGTTGTACTATAATTTCTTTCAGCTTTATTTAGTACTCGGCTTGCGTACGCGATTGGTTTGTCTTCGCCTATTTTCCCTTGTGACAATATCGCGCCTATTGCTACATCGGATGCGTCGGTCGTTACTATGAATTCCTTTGTAAAGTCTGGGTAGATTAGTAGGGGTGCCGTAGTCAGTTCCTCTTTTAGTGTGTCGAAAGCGTTCTGCTGTTCGGCTGTCCAAATGAACTCGACCTTGCTGCTCGTGATGCTGGAGAGGGGCTTTGCTATTTTTGAGTATTCTGGGATGAATCTGCGGTAGTACCCTGCTAGTCCTAAGAATGCTTGTAATTCTTTTAGCTTGGTTGGAGTAGGGAATTCTTTCACGGCTTTAGTTTTTTCGGGGTCCGGTTTGATCCCTTCAGGGGTAATTACGTGTCCCAAAAATCCCACTTCCTTTCGCAAAAACGCACATTTTTCTGGTTGCAGTTTTAGGTTGTATTTGCGAAGGGTGTCTAGAATTTTCCTCAGTCGTGTGTTATGTTCTCTTAAATTGGCTCCATAGATGACAATGTCGTCCAGGTAAACGAAACAGTCTATCCCCTGTAACCCGATAAGCGCGGCGTTCATTGCCCGCTGAAATGTCGCCGGTGCATTTTTCAGTCCGAACGGCATGCGATTGAATTCGAAGTGTCCTTGAGGAGTTGAAAATGCTGTCTTGCACTTGTCGCGTTCGTCCATAGGAATTTGGTGGTATCCGGATGCCAAGTCGAGCGTGGTAAAATACTGTGCTTTTCCCAATTGATCTAGTATGTCCGTGATATTGGGTAGTGGGAATGAGTCGCCTATGGTGACTTCGTTGAGTTTCCTATAATCGACTACTACGCGGTATTTTCTATTTCCCTCGTTGTCCGTTTTTTTAGGTACTACTAATAAGGGTGCGTTCCATGGGCTGGCGCTATGTCGGATGATGCCGTCCTCTAGCATTTTTTCCACCTGTTTCCGCACTTCTTGTTTGTGGATTTCGGGTAATCTATAGGGCTTGATATTGCAGGGTGTCGTGTCGCTTTTTACAGGGACTCGATGGCCGGTTACTGTGGCCATCGATAATTGATCTCCCGGTAGGTAAAACGTGTCATGATATTCTCTGCATATTTCCTCCATAGTTGCCTTTTCTTCTTTATTCATGTGCTTGCGGTCTACCTGTTCTACGACTCGAGCGATGCGCGTTGTCAGCGTTTCTTTCGCGGTCAATACCCGAACAGCTGCGGCGCTATCGTTGCAATGAATTACTTCGTTAACCGGTATTTCGTTTAATTGAATTCGCGGCACGATTACTGTTTTCTTTTTTGTGGTTGTATTTGTAATACAGGCCACGCATTTTCCGTCTTTGGGTCTCGTTAACCCTTCTCCTAAGTATATGCCTTCGGCTAGCTGTTGTTTCTCTATTATACCATCTTGAATGCTATCCGTAGGAACCATTATCAGTTGCTGTGCGCGTGCGGGTATCGTTATTTCCATGCTTCTATTTAACGTTTTCCAGGGTTTTCCGTTTACTAGTAAGCTTTGCTCAGGGTAACTAATGGTTACTCCGTTCTCTTTAAGAAAATCTATTCCTAGTATCCCGTCCGCGTTCGTTAAGGTATTTCCGTCTACTACGTATAATGGATGTGTTACCCTTTTCCCATTTATTTTAAACGTAGCCTCTATTTTCCCTAGTGTTCTCGTTTTCTCTCCTGAGAATGAAACTAGCGTAACGCCGGACTTCCTTATTTTGATGTTGTCCGGAAGGGCTCTCCTAGCGATTAGGGATACTTCCGCCCCGCTATCTATTAGCATTATTGTTTGTTTGTTTTTACTATTTTTTATTTCCACTTCTATCCTATCCGAGGTATGTCCATCTTTGGAGAGGGATCCTATTTTAACCATACGGTAGGTTTGCACGGTTTTCCGCGTAGGTGAGTCGCGATCCGGTGATTCGGAGCTATCGCGGCTGCTTTGCGTGGAATGTGTGCTGTCAGCGCTTCTGTGTCGCGGCCGGTGTTTTTCTTCAGAGGTCGGTTGTTGACTCTCTGGTTTACGCCCTGTCGGTTTCTCGTTTTTCCCTTTGGACGTTACCGTTTGCACTCGTCGGCTGTTTTCTGGAGAAAATTTTTTCCCATTTTGCTTATCCTTATCCTTATTTTTCCAACAATCCTTAGTGTCGTGTCCTGATCGCTTACAATTATCGCAGTACCGCGATGCTGTCTTGTTTTTATTTTGTGTGGAGGGGTTTGTTCCGCGCGTCGTTGGTCGTTTCGTGATTGACCGTTCTTCGTCTATGGCTATCGTGATTGCTTCCTGTAAGTCGGCGGGTCTTTGTGATTTCACTAGGACTTTTAGATCATCGCGGAGTCCGTCCTCGAATATAGTCAACGTCTGTTTTTTGAATACCTTTACAGTTGCGTTTTTCTCTATTAAGCTGTCTTTATCATCGATTCCGGTCGCTATTAGTTCCCTTAGTAGTTTTGATACACGATTTCCGTATTGATGCGCGCTTTCATTGGGGCCCTGTCTACTATATAACAATTCCCTTTGTACAGTTGAAGCTGTACGGGGAGGTTTGTAAACTGAAGTTAGTACGTCCTCTAAATCCTGCATGGATAATATGTGGCGCGTCTGTACTTCGTCTAGGGCGTCGCCTCCGACCCGTAACGCGATTATCCCCCGTAGGATCTGGGCTTTTTCTTCTGCTGTTTGGTATGTGTGATAGACATATTTGCAGGCGGTTAGGAAACCAGGTAATTCTTTGGGGTCCTTCCCGTTGAACAAGGGTAGGGTTTTTATAGTGTGGAATATTTCTCGAGTACCCGTTACGTTCGGTGCGTGAGTTAGGTCGTTTACCTCGAGATTAGTGGGAACGAATCGACTAGTGCGCCTCGGTTCTTCCTCTGGGCCGCGAAAGTTATCGAAATGGACCGCGGTCCTGCCTGAGGGGCCAGGCGTCGCGTGTGTCGAATTCATGGTTTCCCTTAGTCTACTTATTTCTCTGTCTATTGAGTCCTGTAGGGGACCTTCCTTTGCCTCTAGTGTTCCCAACCTATCGTTTATTGCTATCATTCCCTCGGTTACGCTAGCTAAAGAGGTGGTTAGCCCCGCGAGTAATTTCTCTATATTAGCTAGTCGGTCTCCGCTTCCGGCGGAGCTCTGTTCCGCGTTTTGCTTCGCGGTTGCCGGGGGAGTGTGCTGCATTTCGGTATTGGTTGTTAGGGCTCCGCTCAGGATCAAACTATAATCCGCCTCGTCGTACGGATAGAGTCTCCTGGCGGTTAGGTGTCCGGCGTGATTTGACGTAGTGGGTAACACGGTCGGAACGCTACGTTCTTCGCTGGTTTCTACGTCTAGAGCAAGTCGCGTACGTTCTCCGATTTCACGAAGTGCTTCGAATGTCGCGTCGAAGATGGGTTCGGCGGAGGGTTGTTTCGCACGGACTTTACAGAATCTACGCGGGGCACTTCGGCGAATAGTTCTGGGCGAAAGATTTTCCTTCCGCTCAGTTAATTCCAAGTCGCGCTCGATATTCTTATCTAAAGATTTTACTCGGCGCATGAGATTTGCGGCGTGCGGCCTGAATTCGCTGAGAGTGGTATTCCGCACTTACAGTATAGGAAGCAGGTGATGCATCGCTCGTCAAGGTGTGTGTGATGGACTGTTCTGGCGGCGTCCTCTGTTGACGTCCGTTGATACTGCGGAGTGGCTGGCCCTCTGGTCAAGGGGATTGTTGTCTCCGCTAAGTCCTGTTGTCACCGTCGGTCAGGCTTGGTCCTTACGTTAGCAGTATCCCACCGCTGCCACCAATTGTTGTGCTGAGGCGCCTGGGGGTCGAGATTCTGGGTACGAATCTCGGGGTGCTCCTGGGCGTCCTTCGCGATCGTCGTCCGCGGGCTCCGAAGGTTCGGGTGATTATGCCGGGACGGAAGGATTCGGTTTAGAACCCGGAGGTAGGAGATCGTTGCAGGTCGAGGAGTTGGAACTCACCGTAAGGTTTAACAAGTTTATTTGATCCCGATCTGGGTGACAATTACACTGTGCCTAGTTTGGCATGAGTCTTGAAAAGTCGGGTCTTGATCCCGTGACAATTTGGTATCAAGTCTGAGCTCGCATTGCTCGTGCATTATTCTTATAAGGTGGTCGGGGCGAAGCGGGGGCCATCGTGGTCTCCGCCTTTGGCCTACTTTTGGGTGTTTCGCCATGTGCTGACGGGTCTTGGTGCGCTTCCGAGATCCCTTACGCGGTTGTGCCGAATTCCGGCCGCTCGATTGGGACAATCGGAATGTGGGTGGTGTCGACATGCTTAGGTGTCGGTCCGGGCACAACAGTAGCGATTGTGGTCATTCGCGATTATTTTGAAACTAGCGCGACGACCGGGGTCGAAACCTTAATATGAATTGATCGCAATGTCGCGACACGCAATGATCAGTGGTCGTGTTCGACGTTCGGACGACTTTGTGTTCGAACGATGGTGCGAAAGGACTCTGAAAACTCGCGGTACTTTGAAAATTTTTCGGACCGATTGGGGTTATTTGCGATTATCTCGAAAACCAGCGCGACGACCGGGGTCTAAACCTTTATATGAATTGATCGCAATGTCGGGACACGCAAGGATCAGCGGTCGTTTTCGACGATCGGACGACTTTGTGTTCGGAAGATGGTGCTGAAGCACTCTGAAGACTCGCGGTACTTTGAAAATTTTGGGAGCGATTGGGTTTATTCGCGATTATATCGAAAACCAGCGCGAGGGCCGGGGTCGAAACCTTAATATGAATTGATCGCAATGTCGCGACATGCAAGGATCAGTGGTCGTTTTCGACGTTCGGACGACTTTGTGTTCGGAAGATGGTGCGGAAGCACTCTGAAAACTTGGGGTACTTTGAAAATTTTGGGAGCGATTGTGGTCATTCGCGATTATTTTGAAACTAGCGCGACGACCGGGGTCGAAACCTTAATATGAATTGATCGCAATGTCGCGACACGCAATGATCAGTGGTCGTTTTCGACGTTCGGACGACTTTGTGTTCGAACGATGGTGCGGAAGGACTCTGAAAGCTCGCGGTACTTTTAAAATTTTGGGAGCGATTGCGGTTATTCGCGATTATCTCGAAAACCAGCGCGAGGGCCGGGGTCGAAACCTTAATATGAATTGATCGCAATGTCGCTACACGCAAGGATCAGCGGTCGTTGTCGAAGATCGGTCGACTTTGTGTTCGGAAGATTGTGCGGAAGGACTCTGAAAACTCGCGGTACTTTGAAAATTTTTCGGACCGATTGGGGTTATTTGCGATTATCTCGAAAACCAGCGCGACGACGGGGGTCGAATTCTTAATATGAATTGATCGCAATGTCGCGACTCCCAAGGATCAGTGGTCGTTTTCAACGATCGGACGACTTTGTGTTCGGACGATGGTGCGGAAGGACTCTGACAACTCGCGGTACTTTGAAAATTTTGGGAGCGATTGTGGTCATTCGCGATTACCACGAAAACCAGCGCGACGACCGGGGTCGAAACCTTTATATGAATTGATCGCAATGTCCCGACTCCCAAGGATCAGTGGTCGTTTTCGACGATCGGACGACTTTGTGTTCGGACGATGGTGCGGAAGGACTCTGACAACTCGCGGTACTTTGAAAATTTTGGGAGCGATTGTGGTCATTCGCGATTACCACGAAAACCAGCGCGACGACCGGGGTTGAAACCTTTATATGAATTGATCGCAATGTCGCGACACGCAATGATCAGTGGTCGTTTTCGACGTTCGGACGACTTTGTGTTCGAACGATGGTGCGGAAGGACTCTGAAAGCTCGCGGTACTTTTAAAATTTTGGGAGCGATTGCGGTTATTCGCGATTATCTCGAAAACCAGCGCGAGGGCCGGGGTCGAAACCTTAATATGAATTGATCGCAATGTCGCTACACGCAAGGATCAGCGGTCGTTGTCGAAGATCGGTCGACTTTGTGTTCGGAAGATTGTGCGGAAGGACTCTGAAAACTCGCGGTACTTTGAAAATTTTTCGGACCGATTGGGGTTATTTGCGATTATCTCGAAAACCAGCGCGACGACGGGGGTCGAATTCTTAATATGAATTGATCGCAATGTCGCGACTCCCAAGGATCAGTGGTCGTTTTCAACGATCGGACGACTTTGTGTTCGGACGATGGTGCGGAAGGACTCTGACAACTCGCGGTACTTTGAAAATTTTGGGAGCGATTGTGGTCATTCGCGATTACCACGAAAACCAGCGCGACGACCGGGGTCGAAACCTTTATATGAATTGATCGCAATGTCCCGACTCCCAAGGATCAGTGGTCGTTTTCGACGATCGGACGACTTTGTGTTCGGACGATGGTGCGGAAGGACTCTGACAACTCGCGGTACTTTGAAAATTTTGGGAGCGATTGTGGTCATTCGCGATTACCACGAAAACCAGCGCGACGACCGGGGTCGAAACCTTTATATGAATTGATCGCAATGTCCCGACTCCCAAGGATCAGTGGTCGTTTTCGACGATCGGACGACTTTGTGTTCGGAAGATGGTGCGGTAGCACTCTGAAAACTTGGGGTACTTTGAAAATTTTGGGAGCGATTGTGGTCATTCGCGATTATTTTGAAACTAGCGCGACGACCGGGGTCGAAACCTTAATATGAATTGATCGCAATGTCGCGACACGCAATGATCAGTGGTCGTTTTCGACGTTCGGACGACTTTGTGTTCGAACGATGGTGCGGAAGGACTCTGAAAGCTCGCGGTACTTTGAAAATTTTGGGAGCGATTGCGGTTATTCGCGATTATCTCGAAAACCAGCGCGAGGGCCGGGGACGAAACCTTAATATGAATTGATCGCAATGTCGCGACACGCAAGGATCAGAGGTCGTTGTCGAAGATCGGACGACTTTGTGTTCGGAAGATTGTGCGGAAGGACTCTGACAACTCGCGGTACTTTGAAAATTTTGGGAGCGATTGTGGTCATTCGCGATTACCTCGAAAACCAGCGCGACGACCGGGGTCGAAACCTTTATATGAATTGATCGCAATGTCGCGACTCCCGAGGATCAGTGGTCGTTTTCGACGTTCGGACGACTTTGCGTTAGGAAGATAGTGCGGAAGCACTCTGAAAACTCGCGGTACTTTGAAAATTTAGGGAGCGATTGGGGTTATTCGCGATTATCTCGAAAACCAGCGCGAGGGCCGGGGTCGAAACCTTAATATGAATTGATCGCAATGTCGCGAGTCGCAAGGATCAGTGGTCGTTTTCGACGATCGGACGACTTTGTTTGCGGACGATGGAGCGGAAGCACTCTGAAAACTCGCGGTACTTTGAAAATTTTGGGAGCGATTGGGGTTATTCGCGATTATCTCGAAAACCAGCGCGAGGGCCGGGGTCGAAACCTTAGTATGAATTGATCACAATGTCACGACATGCAAGGATCAGTGGTCGTTTTCGACGTTCGGACGACTTTGTGTTCGGAAGATGGTGCGGTAGCACTCTGAAAACTTGGGGTACTTTGAAAATTTTGGGAGCGATTGTGGTCATTCGCGATTACCTCGAAAACCAGCGCGACGACCGGGGTCGAAACCTTTATATGAATTGATCGCAATGTCGCGACTCCCAAGGATCGGTGGTCGTTTTCAACGATCGGACGACTTTGTGTTCGGACGATGGTGCGGAAGGACTCTGACAACTCGCGGTACTTTGAAAATTTTCGGAGCGATTGGGGTTATTCGCGATTATTTTGAAACTAGCGCGACGGCCGGGGTCGAAACCTTAATATGAATTGATCGCAATGTCGCGACACGCAATGATCAGTGGCCGTTTTCGACGTTCGGACGACTTTGTGTTCGGACGATGGTGCGGAAGGACCCTGAAAACTCGCGGTACTTTGAAAATTTTTCGGACCGATTGGGGTTATTTGCGATTATCTCGAAAACCAGCGCGACGACCGGGGTCGAAATCTTAATATGAATTGATCGCAATGTCGGGACACGCAAGGATCAGTGGTCGTTTTCGACGTTCGGACGACTTTGTGTTCGGAAGATGGTGCGGAAGCACTCTGAAAACTTGGGGTACTTTGAAAATTTTGGGAGCGATTGTGGTCATTCGCGATTATCTCGAAAACCAGCGCGACGACCGGGGTCTAAACCTTTATATGAATTGATCGCAATGTCGCGACTCCCAAGGATCAGTGGTCGTTTTCGACGATCGGACGACTTTGTGTTCGGACGATGGAGCGGATGGACTCTGACAACTCGCGATACTTTGAAAATTTTGGGAGTGATTGGGGTTATTCGCGATTATCTCGAAAATCAGCGCGACGACCGGGGTCGAAACCTTAATATGAATTGATCACAATGTCGCGACACGCAAGGATCAGTGGTCGTTTTCGACGTTCGGACGACTTTGCGTTCGGAAGATGGTGCGGAAGCACTCTGAAAAATCGCGGTACTTTGAAAATTTAGGGAGCGATTGGGGTTATTCGCGATTATCTCGAAAACCAGCGCGACGACCTGGGTCGAAACCTTAATATGAATTGATCGCAATGTCGCGACACGCAAGGATCAGTGGTCGTTTTCGACGTTCGGACGACTTTGTGTTCGAACGATGGTGCGGAAGGACTCTGAAAGCTCGCGGTACTGTGAAAATTTTGGGAGCGATTGCGGTTATTCGCGATTATCTCGAAACCCAGCGCGAGGGCCGGGGTCGAAACCTTAATATGAATTGATCGCAATGTCGCGACACGCAATGATCAGTGGTCGTTTTCGACGTTCGGAAGACTTTGTGTTCGAACGATGGTGCGGAAGGACTCTGAAAGCTCGCGGTACTTTGAAAATTTTGGGAGCGATTGCGGTTATTCGCGATTATCTCGAAAACCAGCGCGACGACCGGGGTCTAAACCTTTATATGAATTGATCGCAATGTCGCGACTCCCAAGGATCAGTGGTCGTTTTCGACGATCGGACGACTTTGTGTTCGGACGATGGAGCGGAAGCACTCTGAAAAATCGCGGTACTTTGAAAATTTAGGGAGCGATTGGGGTTATTCGCGATTATCTCGAAAACCAGCGCGACGACCTGGGTCGAAACCTTAATATGAATTGATCGCAATGTCGCGACACGCAAGGATCAGTGGTCGTTTTCGACGTTCGGACGACTTTGTGTTCAGAAGATGGTGCTGAAGCACTCTGAAAACTCGCGGTTCTTTGAAAATTTTGGGAGCGATTGGGTTTATTCGCGATTATCTCGAAAACCAGCGCGAGGGCCGGGGTCGAAACCTTAATATGAATTGATCGCAATGTCGCGACATGCAAGGATCATTGGTCGTTTTCGACGTTCGGACGACTTTGTGTTCGGAAGATGGTGCGGAAGCACTCTGAAAACTTGGGGTACTTTGAAAATTTTGGGAGCGATTGTGGTCATTCGCGATTATTTTGAAACTAGCGCGACGACCGGGGTCGAAACCTTAATATGAATTGATCGCAATGACGCGACACGCAATGATCAGTGGTCGTTTTCGACGTTCGGACGACTTTGTGTTCGAACGATGGTGCGGAAGCACTCTGAAAACTCGCGGTACTTTGAAAATTTTGGGAGCGATTGGGGTTATTCGCGATTATCTCGAAAACCAGCGCGAGGGACGGGGTCGAAACCTTAATATGAATTGATCGCAATGTCGCGACATGCAAGGATCAGTGGTCGTTTTCGACGTTTGGACGACTTTGTGTTCGGAAGATGGTGCGGTAGCACTCTGAAAACTTGGGGTACTTTGAAAATTTTGGGAGCGATTGTGGTCATTCGCGATTATTTTGAAACTAGCGCGACGACCGGTGTCGAAACCTTAATATGAATTGATCGCAATGTCGCGACAGGCAATGATCAGTGGTCGTTTTCGACGTTCGGACGACTTTGTGTTCGAACGATGGTGCGGAAGGACTCTGAAAGCTCGCGGTACTGTGAAAATTTTGGGAGCGATTGCGGTTATTCGCGATTATCTCGAAAACCAGCGCGAGGGCCGGGGTCGAAACCTTAATATGAATTGATCGCAATGTCGCGACACGCAATGATCAGTGGTCGTTTTCGACGTTCGGACGACTTTGTGTTCGAACGATGGTGCGGAAGGACTCTGAAAGCTCGCGGTACTTTGAAAATTTTGGGAGCGATTGCGGTTATTCGCGATTATCTCGAAAACCAGCGCGAGGGCCGGGGTCGATACCTTAATATGAATTGATCGCAATGTCGCGACACGCAAGGATCAGAGGTCGTTGTCGAAGATCGGACGACTTTGTGTTCGGAAGATTGTGCGGAAGGACTCTGAAAACTCGCGGTACTTTGAAAATTTTTCGGACCGATTGGGGTTATTTGCGATTATCTCGAAAACCAGCGCGACGACCGGGGTCGAAACCTTAATATGAATTGATCGCAATGTCGCGACACGCAATGATCAGTGGTCGTTGTCGAAGATCGGACGACTTTGTGTTCGGACGATGGTGCGAAAGGACTCTGACAACTCGCGGTACTTTGGAAATTTTGGGAGCGATTGGGGTCATTCGCGATTACCTCGAAAACCAGCGCGACGACCGGGGTCGAAACCTTAATATGAATTGATCGCAATGTAGCGACATGCAAGGATCAGTGGTCGTTTTCGACGTTCGGACGACTTTGTGTTCGGAAGATGGTGCGGAAGCACTCTGAAAAATCGCGGTACTTTGAAAATTTAGGGAGCGATTGGGGTTATTCGCGATTATCTCGAAAACCAGCGCGACGACCTGGGTCGAAACCTTAATATGAATTGATCGCAATGTCGCGACTCCCAAGGATCAGTGGTCGTTTTCAACGATCGGACGACTTTGTGT
This sequence comes from Andrena marginata, assembly GCA_963932335.1. NCBI lineage: Eukaryota > Metazoa > Arthropoda > Insecta > Hymenoptera > Andrenidae > Andrena > Andrena marginata. The sequence continues at coordinate 229,061 of CAWVQI010000358.1, forward strand.
TCGGACGATGGTGCGGAAGGACTCTGACAACTCGCGGTACTTTGAAAATTTTCGGAGCGATTGGGGTTATTCGCGATTATTTTGAAACTAGCGCGACGGCCGGGGTCGAAAACTTAATATGAATTGATCGCAATGTCGCGACACGCAAGGATCAGCGGTCGTTGTCGAAGATCGGACGACTTTGTGTTCGGACGATGGTGCGAAAGGACTCTGAAAACTCGCGGTACATTGAAAATTTTGGGAGCGATTGGGGTTATTCGCGATTATCTCGAAAACCAGCGCGACGACCGGGGTCGAAACTTTAATTTGAATTGATCGCAATGTCGCGGCACGCAAGGATCAGTGGTCGTTTTCGACGTTCGGACGACTTTGTGTACGGAAGATGGTGCTGAAGCACTCTGAAAACTCGCGGTACTTTGAAAATTTTGGGAGCGATTGGGGTTATTCGCGATAATCTCGAAAACCTGCGCGAGGGCCGGGGTCGAAACCTTAATATGAATTGATCGCTATGTCGCGACACGCAAGGATCAGTGGTCGTTTTCGACGTTCGGACGACTTTGCGTTCGGAAGATGGTGCGGAAGCACTCTAAAAACTCGCGGTACTTTGACAATTTAGGCAGCGGTTGGGGTTATTCGCGATTACCTCGAAAACCAGCGCGACGACCGGGGTCGAAACCTTTATATGAATTGATCGCAATGTCGCGACTCCCAAGGATCAGTGGTCGTTTTCAACGATCGGACGACTTTGTGTTCGGACGATGGTGCGGAAGGACTCTGACAACTCGCGGTACTTTGAAAATTTTCGGAGCGATTGGGGTTATTCGCGATTATTTTGAAACTAGCGCGACGGCCGGGGTCGAAAACTTAATATGAATTGATCGCAATGTCGCGACACGCAATGATCAGTGGTCGTTGTCGAAGATCGGACGACTTTGTGTTCGGACGATGGTGCGAAAGGACTCTGACAACTCGCGGTACTTTGAAAATTTTGGGAGCGATTGGGGTCATTCGCGATTACCTCGAAAACCAGCGCGACGACCGGGGTCGAAACCTTAATATGAATTGATCGCAATGTCGCGACACGCAAGGATCAGTGGTCGTTTTCGACGTTCGGACGACTTTGTGTTCGGAAGATGGTGCGGAAGCACTCTGAAAACTTGGGGTACTTTGAAAATTTTGGTAGCGATTGTGGTCATTCGCGATTATTTTGAAACTAGCGCGACGACCGGGGTCGAAACCTTAATATGAATTGATCGCAATGTCGCGACACGCAATGATCAGTGGTCGTGTTCGACGTTCGGACGACTTTGTGTTCGAACGATGGTGCGAAAGGACTCTGAAAGCTCGCGGTACATTGAAAATTTTGGGAGCGATTGCGGTTATTCGCGATTATCTCGAAAACCAGCGCGAGGGCCGGGGTCGAAACCTTAATATGAATTGATCGCAATGTCGCGACACGCAAGGATCAGCGGTCGTTGTCGAAGATCGGACGACTTTGTGTTCGGAAGATTGTGCGGAAGGACTCTGAAAACTCGCGGTACTTTGAAAATTTTTCGGACCGATTGGGGTTATTTGCGATTATCTCGAAAACCAGCGCGACGACCGGGGTCTAAACCTTTATATGAATTGATCGCAATGTCGGGACACGCAAGGATCAGCGGTCGTTTTCGACGATCGGACGACTTTGTGTTCGGAAGATGGTGCTGAAGCACTCTGAAGACTCGCGGTACTTTGAAAATTTTGGGAGCGATTGGGTTTATTCGCGATTATATCGAAAACCAGCGCGAGGGCCGGGGTCGAAACCTTAATATGAATTGATCGCAATGTCGCGACATGCAAGGATCAGTGGTCGTTTTCGACGTTCGGACGACTTTGTGTTCGGAAGATGGTGCGGAAGCACTCTGAAAACTTGGGGTACTTTGAAAATTTTGGGAGCGATTGTGGTCATTCGCGATTATTTTGAAACTAGCGCGACGACCGGGGTCGAAACCTTAATATGAATTGATCGCAATGTCGCGACACGCAATGATCAGTGGTCGTTTTCGACGTTCGGACGACTTTGTGTTCGAACGATGGTGCGGAAGGACTCTGAAAGCTCGCGGTACTTTTAAAATTTTGGGAGCGATTGCGGTTATTCGCGATTATCTCGAAAACCAGCGCGAGGGCCGGGGTCGAAACCTTAATATGAATTGATCGCAATGTCGCTACACGCAAGGATCAGCGGTCGTTGTCGAAGATCGGTCGACTTTGTGTTCGGAAGATTGTGCGGAAGGACTCTGAAAACTCGCGGTACTTTGAAAATTTTTCGGACCGATTGGGGTTATTTGCGATTATCTCGAAAACCAGCGCGACGACGGGGGTCGAATTCTTAATATGAATTGATCGCAATGTCGCGACTCCCAAGGATCAGTGGTCGTTTTCAACGATCGGACGACTTTGTGTTCGGACGATGGTGCGGAAGGACTCTGACAACTCGCGGTACTTTGAAAATTTTGGGAGCGATTGTGGTCATTCGCGATTACCACGAAAACCAGCGCGACGACCGGGGTCGAAACCTTTATATGAATTGATCGCAATGTCCCGACTCCCAAGGATCAGTGGTCGTTTTCGACGATCGGACGACTTTGTGTTCGGACGATGGTGCGGAAGGACTCTGACAACTCGCGGTACTTTGAAAATTTTGGGAGCGATTGTGGTCATTCGCGATTACCACGAAAACCAGCGCGACGACCGGGGTCGAAACCTTTATATGAATTGATCGCAATGTCCCGACTCCCAAGGATCAGTGGTCGTTTTCGACGATCGGACGACTTTGTGTTCGGAAGATGGTGCGGTAGCACTCTGAAAACTTGGGGTACTTTGAAAATTTTGGGAGCGATTGTGGTCATTCGCGATTATTTTGAAACTAGCGCGACGACCGGGGTCGAAACCTTAATATGAATTGATCGCAATGTCGCGACACGCAATGATCAGTGGTCGTTTTCGACGTTCGGACGACTTTGTGTTCGAACGATGGTGCGGAAGGACTCTGAAAGCTCGCGGTACTTTGAAAATTTTGGGAGCGATTGCGGTTATTCGCGATTATCTCGAAAACCAGCGCGAGGGCCGGGGACGAAACCTTAATATGAATTGATCGCAATGTCGCGACACGCAAGGATCAGAGGTCGTTGTCGAAGATCGGACGACTTTGTGTTCGGAAGATTGTGCGGAAGGACTCTGACAACTCGCGGTACTTTGAAAATTTTGGGAGCGATTGTGGTCATTCGCGATTACCTCGAAAACCAGCGCGACGACCGGGGTCGAAACCTTTATATGAATTGATCGCAATGTCGCGACTCCCGAGGATCAGTGGTCGTTTTCGACGTTCGGACGACTTTGCGTTAGGAAGATAGTGCGGAAGCACTCTGAAAACTCGCGGTACTTTGAAAATTTAGGGAGCGATTGGGGTTATTCGCGATTATCTCGAAAACCAGCGCGAGGGCCGGGGTCGAAACCTTAATATGAATTGATCGCAATGTCGCGAGTCGCAAGGATCAGTGGTCGTTTTCGACGATCGGACGACTTTGTTTGCGGACGATGGAGCGGAAGCACTCTGAAAACTCGCGGTACTTTGAAAATTTTGGGAGCGATTGGGGTTATTCGCGATTATCTCGAAAACCAGCGCGAGGGCCGGGGTCGAAACCTTAGTATGAATTGATCACAATGTCACGACATGCAAGGATCAGTGGTCGTTTTCGACGTTCGGACGACTTTGTGTTCGGAAGATGGTGCGGTAGCACTCTGAAAACTTGGGGTACTTTGAAAATTTTGGGAGCGATTGTGGTCATTCGCGATTACCTCGAAAACCAGCGCGACGACCGGGGTCGAAACCTTTATATGAATTGATCGCAATGTCGCGACTCCCAAGGATCGGTGGTCGTTTTCAACGATCGGACGACTTTGTGTTCGGACGATGGTGCGGAAGGACTCTGACAACTCGCGGTACTTTGAAAATTTTCGGAGCGATTGGGGTTATTCGCGATTATTTTGAAACTAGCGCGACGGCCGGGGTCGAAACCTTAATATGAATTGATCGCAATGTCGCGACACGCAATGATCAGTGGCCGTTTTCGACGTTCGGACGACTTTGTGTTCGGACGATGGTGCGGAAGGACCCTGAAAACTCGCGGTACTTTGAAAATTTTTCGGACCGATTGGGGTTATTTGCGATTATCTCGAAAACCAGCGCGACGACCGGGGTCGAAATCTTAATATGAATTGATCGCAATGTCGGGACACGCAAGGATCAGTGGTCGTTTTCGACGTTCGGACGACTTTGTGTTCGGAAGATGGTGCGGAAGCACTCTGAAAACTTGGGGTACTTTGAAAATTTTGGGAGCGATTGTGGTCATTCGCGATTATCTCGAAAACCAGCGCGACGACCGGGGTCTAAACCTTTATATGAATTGATCGCAATGTCGCGACTCCCAAGGATCAGTGGTCGTTTTCGACGATCGGACGACTTTGTGTTCGGACGATGGAGCGGATGGACTCTGACAACTCGCGATACTTTGAAAATTTTGGGAGTGATTGGGGTTATTCGCGATTATCTCGAAAATCAGCGCGACGACCGGGGTCGAAACCTTAATATGAATTGATCACAATGTCGCGACACGCAAGGATCAGTGGTCGTTTTCGACGTTCGGACGACTTTGCGTTCGGAAGATGGTGCGGAAGCACTCTGAAAAATCGCGGTACTTTGAAAATTTAGGGAGCGATTGGGGTTATTCGCGATTATCTCGAAAACCAGCGCGACGACCTGGGTCGAAACCTTAATATGAATTGATCGCAATGTCGCGACACGCAAGGATCAGTGGTCGTTTTCGACGTTCGGACGACTTTGTGTTCGAACGATGGTGCGGAAGGACTCTGAAAGCTCGCGGTACTGTGAAAATTTTGGGAGCGATTGCGGTTATTCGCGATTATCTCGAAACCCAGCGCGAGGGCCGGGGTCGAAACCTTAATATGAATTGATCGCAATGTCGCGACACGCAATGATCAGTGGTCGTTTTCGACGTTCGGACGACTTTGTGTTCGAACGATGGTGCGGAAGGACTCTGAAAGCTCGCGGTACTTTGAAAATTTTGGGAGCGATTGCGGTTATTCGCGATTATCTCGAAAACCAGCGCGACGACCGGGGTCTAAACCTTTATATGAATTGATCGCAATGTCGCGACTCCCAAGGATCAGTGGTCGTTTTCGACGATCGGACGACTTTGTGTTCGGACGATGGAGCGGAAGCACTCTGAAAAATCGCGGTACTTTGAAAATTTAGGGAGCGATTGGGGTTATTCGCGATTATCTCGAAAACCAGCGCGACGACCTGGGTCGAAACCTTAATATGAATTGATCGCAATGTCGCGACACGCAAGGATCAGTGGTCGTTTTCGACGTTCGGACGACTTTGTGTTCAGAAGATGGTGCTGAAGCACTCTGAAAACTCGCGGTTCTTTGAAAATTTTGGGAGCGATTGGGTTTATTCGCGATTATCTCGAAAACCAGCGCGAGGGCCGGGGTCGAAACCTTAATATGAATTGATCGCAATGTCGCGACATGCAAGGATCATTGGTCGTTTTCGACGTTCGGACGACTTTGTGTTCGGAAGATGGTGCGGAAGCACTCTGAAAACTTGGGGTACTTTGAAAATTTTGGGAGCGATTGTGGTCATTCGCGATTATTTTGAAACTAGCGCGACGACCGGGGTCGAAACCTTAATATGAATTGATCGCAATGACGCGACACGCAATGATCAGTGGTCGTTTTCGACGTTCGGACGACTTTGTGTTCGAACGATGGTGCGGAAGCACTCTGAAAACTCGCGGTACTTTGAAAATTTTGGGAGCGATTGGGGTTATTCGCGATTATCTCGAAAACCAGCGCGAGGGACGGGGTCGAAACCTTAATATGAATTGATCGCAATGTCGCGACACGCAATGATCAGTGGTCGTTGTCGAAGATCGGACGACTTTGTGTTCGGACGATGGTGCGAAAGGACTCTGACAACTCGCGGTACTTTGGAAATTTTGGGAGCGATTGGGGTCATTCGCGATTACCTCGAAAACCAGCGCGACGACCGGGGTCGAAACCTTAATATGAATTGATCGCAATGTAGCGACATGCAAGGATCAGTGGTCGTTTTCGACGTTCGGACGACTTTGTGTTCGGAAGATGGTGCGGAAGCACTCTGAAAAATCGCGGTACTTTGAAAATTTAGGGAGCGATTGGGGTTATTCGCGATTATCTCGAAAACCAGCGCGACGACCTGGGTCGAAACCTTAATATGAATTGATCGCAATGTCGCGACACGCAAGGATCAGTGGTCGTTTTCGACGTTCGGACGACTTTGTGTTCAGAAGATGGTGCTGAAGCACTCTGAAAACTCGCGGTTCTTTGAAAATTTTGGGAGCGATTGGGTTTATTCGCGATTATCTCGAAAACCAGCGCGAGGGCCGGGGTCGAAACCTTAATATGAATTGATCGCAATGTCGCGACATGCAAGGATCAGTGGTCGTTTTCGACGTTCGGACGACTTTGTGTTCGGAAGATGGTGCGGAAGCACTCTGAAAACATGGGGTACTTTGAAAATTTTGGGAGCGATTGTGGTCATTCGCGATTATTTTGAAACTAGCGCGACGACCGGGGTCGAAACCTTAATATGAATTGATCGCAATGACGCGACACGCAATGATCAGTGGTCGTTTTCGACGTTCGGACGACTTTGTGTTCGAACGATGGTGCGGAAGGACTCTGAAAGCTCGCGGTACTTTTAAAATTTTGGGAGCGATTGCGGTTATTCGCGATTATCTCGAAAACCAGCGCGAGGGCCGGGGTCGAAACCTTAATATGAATTGATCGCAATGTCGCTACACGCAAGGATCAGCGGTCGTTGTCGAAGATCGGTCGACTTTGTGTTCGGAAGATTGTGCGGAAGGACTCTGAAAACTCGCGGTACTTTGAAAATTTTTCGGACCGATTGGGGTTATTTGCGATTATCTCGAAAACCAGCGCGACGACGGGGGTCGAATTCTTAATATGAATTGATCGCAATGTCGCGACTCCCAAGGATCAGTGGTCGTTTTCAACGATCGGACGACTTTGTGTTCGGACGATGGTGCGGAAGGACTCTGACAACTCGCGGTACTTTGAAAATTTTGGGAGCGATTGTGGTCATTCGCGATTACCACGAAAACCAGCGCGACGACCGGGGTCGAAACCTTTATATGAATTGATCGCAATGTCCCGACTCCCAAGGATCAGTGGTCGTTTTCGACGATCGGACGACTTTGTGTTCGGACGATGGTGCGGAAGGACTCTGACAACTCGCGGTACTTTGAAAATTTTGGGAGCGATTGTGGTCATTCGCGATTACCACGAAAACCAGCGCGACGACCGGGGTCGAAACCTTTATATGAATTGATCGCAATGTCCCGACTCCCAAGGATCAGTGGTCGTTTTCGACGATCGGACGACTTTGTGTTCGGAAGATGGTGCGGTAGCACTCTGAAAACTTGGGGTACTTTGAAAATTTTGGGAGCGATTGTGGTCATTCGCGATTATTTTGAAACTAGCGCGACGACCGGGGTCGAAACCTTAATATGAATTGATCGCAATGTCGCGACACGCAATGATCAGTGGTCGTTTTCGACGTTCGGACGACTTTGTGTTCGAACGATGGTGCGGAAGGACTCTGAAAGCTCGCGGTACTTTGAAAATTTTGGGAGCGATTGCGGTTATTCGCGATTATCTCGAAAACCAGCGCGAGGGCCGGGGACGAAACCTTAATATGAATTGATCGCAATGTCGCGACACGCAAGGATCAGAGGTCGTTGTCGAAGATCGGACGACTTTGTGTTCGGAAGATTGTGCGGAAGGACTCTGACAACTCGCGGTACTTTGAAAATTTTGGGAGCGATTGTGGTCATTCGCGATTACCTCGAAAACCAGCGCGACGACCGGGGTCGAAACCTTTATATGAATTGATCGCAATGTCGCGACTCCCGAGGATCAGTGGTCGTTTTCGACGTTCGGACGACTTTGCGTTAGGAAGATAGTGCGGAAGCACTCTGAAAACTCGCGGTACTTTGAAAATTTAGGGAGCGATTGGGGTTATTCGCGATTATCTCGAAAACCAGCGCGAGGGCCGGGGTCGAAACCTTAATATGAATTGATCGCAATGTCGCGAGTCGCAAGGATCAGTGGTCGTTTTCGACGATCGGACGACTTTGTTTGCGGACGATGGAGCGGAAGCACTCTGAAAACTCGCGGTACTTTGAAAATTTTGGGAGCGATTGGGGTTATTCGCGATTATCTCGAAAACCAGCGCGAGGGCCGGGGTCGAAACCTTAGTATGAATTGATCACAATGTCACGACATGCAAGGATCAGTGGTCGTTTTCGACGTTCGGACGACTTTGTGTTCGGAAGATGGTGCGGTAGCACTCTGAAAACTTGGGGTACTTTGAAAATTTTGGGAGCGATTGTGGTCATTCGCGATTACCTCGAAAACCAGCGCGACGACCGGGGTCGAAACCTTTATATGAATTGATCGCAATGTCGCGACTCCCAAGGATCGGTGGTCGTTTTCAACGATCGGACGACTTTGTGTTCGGACGATGGTGCGGAAGGACTCTGACAACTCGCGGTACTTTGAAAATTTTCGGAGCGATTGGGGTTATTCGCGATTATTTTGAAACTAGCGCGACGGCCGGGGTCGAAACCTTAATATGAATTGATCGCAATGTCGCGACACGCAATGATCAGTGGCCGTTTTCGACGTTCGGACGACTTTGTGTTCGGACGATGGTGCGGAAGGACCCTGAAAACTCGCGGTACTTTGAAAATTTTTCGGACCGATTGGGGTTATTTGCGATTATCTCGAAAACCAGCGCGACGACCGGGGTCGAAATCTTAATATGAATTGATCGCAATGTCGGGACACGCAAGGATCAGTGGTCGTTTTCGACGTTCGGACGACTTTGTGTTCGGAAGATGGTGCGGAAGCACTCTGAAAACTTGGGGTACTTTGAAAATTTTGGGAGCGATTGTGGTCATTCGCGATTATCTCGAAAACCAGCGCGACGACCGGGGTCTAAACCTTTATATGAATTGATCGCAATGTCGCGACTCCCAAGGATCAGTGGTCGTTTTCGACGATCGGACGACTTTGTGTTCGGACGATGGAGCGGATGGACTCTGACAACTCGCGATACTTTGAAAATTTTGGGAGTGATTGGGGTTATTCGCGATTATCTCGAAAATCAGCGCGACGACCGGGGTCGAAACCTTAATATGAATTGATCACAATGTCGCGACACGCAAGGATCAGTGGTCGTTTTCGACGTTCGGACGACTTTGCGTTCGGAAGATGGTGCGGAAGCACTCTGAAAAATCGCGGTACTTTGAAAATTTAGGGAGCGATTGGGGTTATTCGCGATTATCTCGAAAACCAGCGCGACGACCTGGGTCGAAACCTTAATATGAATTGATCGCAATGTCGCGACACGCAAGGATCAGTGGTCGTTTTCGACGTTCGGACGACTTTGTGTTCGAACGATGGTGCGGAAGGACTCTGAAAGCTCGCGGTACTGTGAAAATTTTGGGAGCGATTGCGGTTATTCGCGATTATCTCGAAACCCAGCGCGAGGGCCGGGGTCGAAACCTTAATATGAATTGATCGCAATGTCGCGACACGCAATGATCAGTGGTCGTTTTCGACGTTCGGACGACTTTGTGTTCGAACGATGGTGCGGAAGGACTCTGAAAGCTCGCGGTACTTTGAAAATTTTGGGAGCGATTGCGGTTATTCGCGATTATCTCGAAAACCAGCGCGACGACCGGGGTCTAAACCTTTATATGAATTGATCGCAATGTCGCGACTCCCAAGGATCAGTGGTCGTTTTCGACGATCGGACGACTTTGTGTTCGGACGATGGAGCGGAAGCACTCTGAAAAATCGCGGTACTTTGAAAATTTAGGGAGCGATTGGGGTTATTCGCGATTATCTCGAAAACCAGCGCGACGACCTGGGTCGAAACCTTAATATGAATTGATCGCAATGTCGCGACACGCAAGGATCAGTGGTCGTTTTCGACGTTCGGACGACTTTGTGTTCAGAAGATGGTGCTGAAGCACTCTGAAAACTCGCGGTTCTTTGAAAATTTTGGGAGCGATTGGGTTTATTCGCGATTATCTCGAAAACCAGCGCGAGGGCCGGGGTCGAAACCTTAATATGAATTGATCGCAATGTCGCGACATGCAAGGATCATTGGTCGTTTTCGACGTTCGGACGACTTTGTGTTCGGAAGATGGTGCGGAAGCACTCTGAAAACTTGGGGTACTTTGAAAATTTTGGGAGCGATTGTGGTCATTCGCGATTATTTTGAAACTAGCGCGACGACCGGGGTCGAAACCTTAATATGAATTGATCGCAATGACGCGACACGCAATGATCAGTGGTCGTTTTCGACGTTCGGACGACTTTGTGTTCGAACGATGGTGCGGAAGCACTCTGAAAACTCGCGGTACTTTGAAAATTTTGGGAGCGATTGGGGTTATTCGCGATTATCTCGAAAACCAGCGCGAGGGACGGGGTCGAAACCTTAATATGAATTGATCGCAATGTCGCGACACGCAATGATCAGTGGTCGTTGTCGAAGATCGGACGACTTTGTGTTCGGACGATGGTGCGAAAGGACTCTGACAACTCGCGGTACTTTGGAAATTTTGGGAGCGATTGGGGTCATTCGCGATTACCTCGAAAACCAGCGCGACGACCGGGGTCGAAACCTTAATATGAATTGATCGCAATGTAGCGACATGCAAGGATCAGTGGTCGTTTTCGACGTTCGGACGACTTTGTGTTCGGAAGATGGTGCGGAAGCACTCTGAAAAATCGCGGTACTTTGAAAATTTAGGGAGCGATTGGGGTTATTCGCGATTATCTCGAAAACCAGCGCGACGACCTGGGTCGAAACCTTAATATGAATTGATCGCAATGTCGCGACACGCAAGGATCAGTGGTCGTTTTCGACGTTCGGACGACTTTGTGTTCAGAAGATGGTGCTGAAGCACTCTGAAAACTCGCGGTTCTTTGAAAATTTTGGGAGCGATTGGGTTTATTCGCGATTATCTCGAAAACCAGCGCGAGGGCCGGGGTCGAAACCTTAATATGAATTGATCGCAATGTCGCGACATGCAAGGATCAGTGGTCGTTTTCGACGTTCGGACGACTTTGTGTTCGGAAGATGGTGCGGAAGCACTCTGAAAACATGGGGTACTTTGAAAATTTTGGGAGCGATTGTGGTCATTCGCGATTATTTTGAAACTAGCGCGACGACCGGGGTCGAAACCTTAATATGAATTGATCGCAATGACGCGACACGCAATGATCAGTGGTCGTTTTCGACGTTCGGACGACTTTGTGTTCGAACGATGGTGCGGAAGGACTCTGAAAGCTCGCGGTACTTTGAAAATTTTGGGAGCGATTGCGGTTATTCGCGATTATCTCGAAAACCAGCGCGAGGGCCGGGGTCGAAACCTTAATATGAATTGATCGCAATGTCGCGACACGCAAGGATCAGCGGTCGTTGTCGAAGATCGGACGACTTTGTGTTCGGAAGATTGTGCGGAAGGACTCTGAAAACTCGCGGTACTTTGAAAATTTTTCGGACCGATTGGGGTTATTTGCGATTATCTCGAAAACCAACGCGACGACCGGGGTCGAATTATTAATATGAATTGATCGCAATGTCGCGACTCCCAAGGATCAGTGGTCGTTTTCAACGATCGGACGACTTTGTGTTCGGACGATGGTGCGGAAGGACTCTGACAACTCGCGGTACTTTGAAAATTTTCGGAGCGATTGGGGTTATTCGCGATTATTTTGAAACAAGCGCGACGGACGGGGTCGAAACCTTAATATGAATTGATCGCAATGTCGCGACACGCAATGATCAGTGGTCGTTTTCGACGTTCGGAGGACTTTGTGTTCGGACGATGGTGCGGAAGGACTCTGAAAACTCGTGGTACTTTGAAAATTTTTCGGACCGATTGGGGTTATTTGCGATTATCTCGTAAACCAGCGCGACGACCGGGGTCGAAATCTTAATATGAATTGATCGCAATGTCGGGACACGCAAGGATCAGTGGTCGTTTTCTACAATCGGACGACTTTGTGTTCGGACGATGGTGCGGAAGGACTCTGACAACTCGCGGTACTTTGAAAATTTTGGGAGCGATTGTGGTCATTCGCGATTACCTCGAAAACCAGCGCGACGACCGGGGTCGAAACCTTTATATGAATTGATCGCAATGTCGCGACTCCCAAGGATCAGTGGTCGTTTTCGACGTTCGGACGACTTTGCGTTCGGAAGATGGTGCGGAAGCACTCTGAAAACTCGCGGTACTTTGAAAATTTAGGGAGCGATTGGGGTTATTCCCGATTATCTCGAAAACCAGCGCGAGGGCCGGGGTCGAAACCTTAATATGAATTGATCGCAATGTCGCGAGTCGCAAGGATCAGTGGTCGTTTTCGACGATCGGACGACTTTGTGTTCGGAAGATGGTGCTGAAGAACTCTGAAAACTCGCGGTACTTTGAAAATTTTGGGAGCGATTGGGTTTATTCGCGATTATCTCGAAAACCAGCGCGAGGGCCGGGGTCGAAACCTTAATATGAATTGATCGCAATGTCGCGACTCCCAAGGATCAGCGGTCGTTTTCGACGATCGGACGACTTTGTGTTCGGACGATGGAGCGGATGGACGCTGACAACTCGCGGTACTATGAAAATTTTGGGAGTGATTGGGGTTATTCGCGATTATCTCGAAAATCAGCGCGACGACCGGGGTCGAAACCTTAATATGAATTGATCACAATGTCGCGACACGCAAGGATCAGTGGTCGTTTTCGACGTTCGGACGACTTTGCGTTCGGAAGATGGTGCGGAAGCACTCTGAAAAATCGCGGTACTTTGAAAATTTAGGGAGCGATTGGGGTTATTCGCGATAATCTCGAAAACCAGCGCGAGGGCCGGGGTCGAAACCTTAATATGAATTGATCGCTATGTCGCGACACGCAAGGATCAGTGGTCGTTTTCGACGTTCGGACGACTTTGTGTTCGAACGATGGTGCGGAAGGACTCTGAAAGCTCGCGGTACTTTGAAAATTTTGGGAGCGATTGCGGTTATTCGCGATTATCTCGAAAACCAGCGCGACGACCGGGGTCTAAACCTTTATATGAATTGATCGCAATGTCGCGACTCCCAAGGATCAGTGGTCGTTTTCGACGATCGGACGACTTTGTGTTCGGACGATGGAGCGGAAGCACTCTGAAAAATCGCGGTACTTTGAAAATTTAGGGAGCGATTGGGGTTATTCGCGATTATCTCGAAAACCAGCGCGACGACCTGGGTCGAAACCTTAATATGAATTGATCGCAATGTCGCGACACGCAAGGATCAGTGGTCGTTTTCGACGTTCGGACGACTTTGTGTTCAGAAGATGGTGCTGAAGCACTCTGAAAACTCGCGGTTCTTTGAAAATTTTGGGAGCGATTGGGTTTATTCGCGATTATCTCGAAAACCAGCGCGAGGGCCGGGGTCGAAACCTTAATATGAATTGATCGCAATGTCGCGACATGCAAGGATCATTGGTCGTTTTCGACGTTCGGACGACTTTGTGTTCGGAAGATGGTGCGGAAGCACTCTGAAAACTTGGGGTACTTTGAAAATTTTGGGAGCGATTGTGGTCATTCGCGATTATTTTGAAACTAGCGCGACGACCGGGGTCGAAACCTTAATATGAATTGATCGCAATGACGCGACACGCAATGATCAGTGGTCGTTTTCGACGTTCGGACGACTTTGTGTTCGAACGATGGTGCGGAAGCACTCTGAAAACTCGCGGTACTTTGAAAATTTTGGGAGCGATTGGGGTTATTCGCGATTATCTCGAAAACCAGCGCGAGGGACGGGGTCGAAACCTTAATATGAATTGATCGCAATGTCGCGACATGCAAGGATCAGTGGTCGTTTTCGACGTTTGGACGACTTTGTGTTAGGAAGATGGTGCGGTAGCACTCTGAAAACTTGGGGTACTTTGAAAATTTTGGGAGCGATTGTGGTCATTCGCGATTATTTTGAAACTAGCGCGACGACCGGTGTCGAAACCTTAATATGAATTGATCGCAATGTCGCGACAGGCAATGATCAGTGGTCGTTTTCGACGTTCGGACGACTTTGTGTTCGAACGATGGTGCGGAAGGACTCTGAAAGCTCGCGGTACTGTGAAAATTTTGGGAGCGATTGCGGTTATTCGCGATTATCTCGAAAACCAGCGCGAGGGCCGGGGTCGAAACCTTAATATGAATTGATCGCAATGTCGCGACACGCAATGATCAGTGGTCGTTTTCGACGTTCGGACGACTTTGTGTTCGAACGATGGTGCGGAAGGACTCTGAAAGCTCGCGGTACTTTGAAAATTTTGGGAGCGATTGCGGTTATTCGCGATTATCTCGAAAACCAGCGCGAGGGCCGGGGTCGATACCTTAATATGAATTGATCGCAATGTCGCGACACGCAAGGATCAGAGGTCGTTGTCGAAGATCGGACGACTTTGTGTTCGGAAGATTGTGCGGAAGGACTCTGAAAACTCGCGGTACTTTGAAAATTTTTCGGACCGATTGGGGTTATTTGCGATTATCTCGAAAACCAGCGCGACGACCGGGGTCGAAACCTTAATATGAATTGATCGCAATGTCGCGACACGCAATGATCAGTGGTCGTTGTCGAAGATCGGACGACTTTGTGTTCGGACGATGGTGCGAAAGGACTCTGACAACTCGCGGTACTTTGGAAATTTTGGGAGCGATTGGGGTCATTCGCGATTACCTCGAAAACCAGCGCGACGACCGGGGTCGAAACCTTAATATGAATTGATCGCAATGTAGCGACATGCAAGGATCAGTGGTCGTTTTCGACGTTCGGACGACTTTGTGTTCGGAAGATGGTGCGGAAGCACTCTGAAAAATCGCGGTACTTTGAAAATTTAGGGAGCGATTGGGGTTATTCGCGATTATCTCGAAAACCAGCGCGACGACCTGGGTCGAAACCTTAATATGAATTGATCGCAATGTCGCGACACGCAAGGATCAGTGGTCGTTTTCGACGTTCGGACGACTTTGTGTTCAGAAGATGGTGCTGAAGCACTCCGAAAACTCGCGGTTCTTTGAAAATTTTGGGAGCGATTGGGTTTATTCGCGATTATCTCGAAAACCAGCGCGAGGGCCGGGGTCGAAACCTTAATATGAATTGATCGCAATGTCGCGACATGCAAGGATCAGTGGTCGTTTTCGACGTTCGGACGACTTTGTGTTCGGAAGATGGTGCGGAAGCACTCTGAAAACATGGGGTACTTTGAAAATTTTGGGAGCGATTGTGGTCATTCGCGATTATTTTGAAACTAGCGCGACGACCGGGGTCGAAACCTTAATATGAATTGATCGCAATGACGCGACACGCAATGATCAGTGGTCGTTTTCGACGTTCGGACGACTTTGTGTTCGAACGATGGTGCGGAAGGACTCTGAAAGCTCGCGGTACTTTGAAAATTTTGGGAGCGATTGCGGTTATTCGCGATTATCTCGAAAACCAGCGCGAGGGCCGGGGTCGAAACCTTAATATGAATTGATCGCAATGTCGCGACACGCAAGGATCAGCGGTCGTTGTCGAAGATCGGACGACTTTGTGTTCGGAAGATTGTGCGGAAGGACTCTGAAAACTCGCGGTACTTTGAAAATTTTTCGGACCGATTGGGGTTATTTGCGATTATCTCGAAAACCAACGCGACGACCGGGGTCGAATTCTTAATATGAATTGATCGCAATGTCGCGACTCCCAAGGATCAGTGGTCGTTTTCAACGATCGGACGACTTTGTGTTCGGACGATGGTGCGGAAGGACTCTGACAACTCGCGGTACTTTGAAAATTTTCGGAGCGATTGGGGTTATTCGCGATTATTTTGAAACTAGCGCGACGGACGGGGTCGAAACCTTAATATGAATTGATCGCAATGTCGCGACACGCAATGATCAGTGGTCGTTTTCGACGTTCGGAGGACTTTGTGTTCGGACGATGGTGCGGAAGGACTCTGAAAACTCGTGGTACTTTGAAAATTTTTCGGACCGATTGGGGTTATTTGCGATTATCTCGTAAACCAGCGCGACGACCGGGGTCGAAATCTTAATATGAATTGATCGCAATGTCGGGACACGCAAGGATCAGTGGTCGTTTTCTACAATCGGACGACTTTGTGTTCGGACGATGGTGCGGAAGGACTCTGACAACTCGCGGTACTTTGAAAATTTTGGGAGCGATTGTGGTCATTCGCGATTACCTCGAAAACCAGCGCGACGACCGGGGTCGAAACCTTTATATGAATTGATCGCAATGTCGCGACTCCCAAGGATCAGTGGTCGTTTTCGACGTTCGGACGACTTTGCGTTCGGAAGATGGTGCGGAAGCACTCTGAAAACTCGCGGTACTTTGAAAATTTAGGGAGCGATTGGGGTTATTCCCGATTATCTCGAAAACCAGCGCGAGGGCCGGGGTCGAAACCTTAATATGAATTGATCGCAATGTCGCGAGTCGCAAGGATCAGTGGTCGTTTTCGACGATCGGACGACTTTGTGTTCGGAAGATGGTGCTGAAGAACTCTGAAAACTCGCGGTACTTTGAAAATTTTGGGAGCGATTGGGTTTATTCGCGATTATCTCGAAAACCAGCGCGAGGGCCGGGGTCGAAACCTTAATATGAATTGATCGCAATGTCGCGACTCCCAAGGATCAGCGGTCGTTTTCGACGATCGGACGACTTTGTGTTCGGACGATGGAGCGGATGGACGCTGACAACTCGCGGTACTATGAAAATTTTGGGAGTGATTGGGGTTATTCGCGATTATCTCGAAAATCAGCGCGACGACCGGGGTCGAAACCTTAATATGAATTGATCACAATGTCGCGACACGCAAGGATCAGTGGTCGTTTTCGACGTTCGGCCGACTTTGCGTTCGGAAGATGGTGCGGAAGCACTCTGAAAAATCGCGGTACTTTGAAAATTTAGGGAGCGATTGGGGTTATTCGCGATAATCTCGAAAACCAGCGCGAGGGCCGGGGTCGAAACCTTAATATGAATTGATCGCTATGTCGCGACACGCAAGGATCAGTGGTCGTTTTCGACGTTCGGACGACTTTGTGTTCGAACGATGGTGCGGAAGGACTCTGAAAGCTCGCGGTACTTTGAAAATTTTGGGAGCGATTGCGGTTATTCGCGATTATCTCGAAAACCAGCGCGACGACCGGGGTCTAAACCTTTATATGAATTGATCGCAATGTCGCGACTCCCAAGGATCAGTGGTCGTTTTCGACGATCGGACGACTTTGTGTTCGGACGATGGAGCGGAAGCACTCTGAAAAATCGCGGTACTTTGAAAATTTAGGGAGCGATTGGGGTTATTCGCGATTATCTCGAAAACCAGCGCGACGACCTGGGTCGAAACCTTAATATGAATTGATCGCAATGTCGCGACACGCAAGGATCAGTGGTCGTTTTCGACGTTCGGACGACTTTGTGTTCAGAAGATGGTGCTGAAGCACTCTGAAAACTCGCGGTTCTTTGAAAATTTTGGGAGCGATTGGGTTTATTCGCGATTATCTCGAAAACCAGCGCGAGGGCCGGGGTCGAAACCTTAATATGAATTGATCGCAATGTCGCGACATGCAAGGATCATTGGTCGTTTTCGACGTTCGGACGACTTTGTGTTCGGAAGATGGTGCGGAAGCACTCTGAAAACTTGGGGTACTTTGAAAATTTTGGGAGCGATTGTGGTCATTCGCGATTATTTTGAAACTAGCGCGACGACCGGGGTCGAAACCTTAATATGAATTGATCGCAATGACGCGACACGCAATGATCAGTGGTCGTTTTCGACGTTCGGACGACTTTGTGTTCGAACGATGGTGCGGAAGCACTCTGAAAACTCGCGGTACTTTGAAAATTTTGGGAGCGATTGGGGTTATTCGCGATTATCTCGAAAACCAGCGCGAGGGACGGGGTCGAAACCTTAATATGAATTGATCGCAATGTCGCGACATGCAAGGATCAGTGGTCGTTTTCGACGTTTGGACGACTTTGTGTTAGGAAGATGGTGCGGTAGCACTCTGAAAACTTGGGGTACTTTGAAAATTTTGGGAGCGATTGTGGTCATTCGCGATTATTTTGAAACTAGCGCGACGACCGGTGTCGAAACCTTAATATGAATTGATCGCAATGTCGCGACAGGCAATGATCAGTGGTCGTTTTCGACGTTCGGACGACTTTGTGTTCGAACGATGGTGCGGAAGGACTCTGAAAGCTCGCGGTACTGTGAAAATTTTGGGAGCGATTGCGGTTATTCGCGATTATCTCGAAAACCAGCGCGAGGGCCGGGGTCGAAACCTTAATATGAATTGATCGCAATGTCGCGACACGCAATGATCAGTGGTCGTTTTCGACGTTCGGACGACTTTGTGTTCGAACGATGGTGCGGAAGGACTCTGAAAGCTCGCGGTACTTTGAAAATTTTGGGAGCGATTGCGGTTATTCGCGATTATCTCGAAAACCAGCGCGAGGGCCGGGGTCGATACCTTAATATGAATTGATCGCAATGTCGCGACACGCAAGGATCAGAGGTCGTTGTCGAAGATCGGACGACTTTGTGTTCGGAAGATTGTGCGGAAGGACTCTGAAAACTCGCGGTACTTTGAAAATTTTTCGGACCGATTGGGGTTATTTGCGATTATCTCGAAAACCAGCGCGACGACCGGGGTCGAAACCTTAATATGAATTGATCGCAATGTCGCGACACGCA